>JAOTQH010273498.1:0-10568 GCA_025631255.1 Cornus kousa
CTTTATTTATTTATTTATTAAAAAATAGAAAAGCTATTACAACCATTTTTTCCAGAAAAACATTAAGCCTAAAAATTGATTTTTTTTTTTTTTGTTCTTTCAAGGTAACAATAGGTAATACTTTAGTAACCATTTATTTTATTCAAAATTTGTCCATCACATCTAGGGTTGGCAATTTGTCCTGCTAGTTGGGTGTTCTGTCTTGCTCTTAATGGTACGGTGGTTTGGATATGAGAACCGTTTATGTATCGTAAATACGACAAGTGTGAAAAAAGATGAGAACTCGTCGCGGGTTACGGGTGAAAATAGATTTTGATAAAACCTGCTCCGCCCGTTACATATATCTTTTATTTAAAATTTTATTCACCAATCCCCATTTACTATTTTTTTTTGTTGCTTGGCTTTTAATTTTTTTTGGATTGCTATTTTATATTGTTATCCAAATAGTTATCGGTCTTAGGCCCACATTAAAAAAGAAAACCGCATAAATTGAACGGAGCGGGACAAATATGGGTTCACTTATTTTTTACGAGGTGTGCATGAACTTTGATATTTTAATTCGTGATATTTTAATCCGTCCTAAATATGAGACGGGTATGAAATTCATATTAATTAAATGAGATGGGTACGAATTTAGATAAATCCATACCATATCCGCCCATTGCCATCCATGCACATCAAATAAAAATGTAACATTGCAACAACTTTGGTTTCAAAATAGGGCAAATACTTAAAATAAAATTTATAATACAATACTTAAAATAAAATTTATAATACAATACCATCCAATGAGGGGTAGTAACTTCATTGGACCCAATTCAAAATTAAAAAGCTGAATTTACTTGGAATAAAAAAGTACTACCTAAACTCATAAAAAATTACAAAAATAATATAATAGTACCAAATCATTGAGTAGGTAATAGAATAATGGTTGTAGCTTATCCAAAAATTTGTCGTTCCTCACATTTGTTGAATTACCTATTCAAGAGTAAAGGACCCATAAACCCGGACAGGAGTCGGTTCGGTCTAGTCTGATCATTCCCTTCACTCGTCGCTAGCATCCAAAAAGGAGATCGCATATTCGCATCCATATCAATACGTGGTTGATTTGAAATGATTCAAGAGATAGACATACAGAGAGATCAATTGATGAGCTGAGTTGTTAACTTGTTATTGTAGTGGTTATGATATTTACATGATCGCGCGCGCACACATATATCTATATATGCATGCATATATAGATAGTAGATTATGGAAGCTTTCGTTATTTATAGCGGTAATGGTACTTCCGTGAAGTTTCCTCATACTTCACTAACTGGTTGCTCGTCTTTTTTGGATCATCATCTGAGTAAAAGGATTGTAGAAGTGGGCAATACAGAGAGGAACAATAAGAAGACATTTTCATTGAGTAGATCAAAGCCTCACCGGTCCAATTTCAAGCTTCAAGCACTTCAGGTTTTAATCTCTCTTTTTTTTTTTTTTTGTATCGTTTGGTTGCCAAGAAAAATTTGGAAGTTTGAATCCTTTTAGTATTTGTTTTTCACACCAATATCAATTGGGACCCTAGGAAAAAGAAAGGCACTATACATACACATTTATATATATATGCCCTAAGTTCACCCATTTTTGAAGTTTCAAAATTTAAATTTAAGGTAGTCTAGAGTTGGTATTTTGGAAAGAAATGGGAAAATGTAAGAAGATGAGAAGTTTCAATATGGATTTGTGAGGTAAGATTAGGCTTGTGGGGTTTAGAAGGTTCGGTGGTGTTTGTTGTCATTCTATGGGGTAACCTTGCTATTTGATCAATCTAGAAGTTGGTTTAAGACTTGGATATGGAAGTAATTAACGTGAAGATTCAAACAAAGGCATCAATGAAGAGTTGGTCTATGGAAGTATCAACTTTGGAATTGAGATGAACTTTGACGTTTGGTCCCTCACCTATTGGATTGAGATTTGCATTATGTTAAGCATGCATTGTGTCAGTAATGTAGAAGCTGGTCAGTTCTGGAATAAAATTTCTCATTTCTATATTTATTACAGTGACTGGGAAAATCTTCGAAAGGAGTGAAGTCTGGTCACAAACAAATCCATCAGTCAATTGGCTCAAGTGTTAGGATCTTGGTGCTGGCTTCGGATTTGGTCGCGACTCAAATTGAAATGAAATCATGAATGCTTTTATTTTAGTTGAATACAAGAATTTATTTATGGATGAAAGGTTTTTTGCTTTCTATTTTTTTCCTAAGTGGGTGAAAGGTTTGAAATAATTGATATTACATCCCAATCGAAATGTGGAAAATCAATATTTTGGTGTAACTGTAGGCCCATGTATTGTAGCTATTATTCACTGGAATATACGATAAGTAGAATTATTTACTTATGTCTCCTTTATTGTTATTCTTATGTTTGGCAGGTAGGTGCTGACAAGACAGAAGGTTCAACTAGTTTGGGATTCAAGGATATTGCTTGGCCTTCTCCTAGTGACGAAATTCCTTTCTGGAAGAGGGACTTTCCTTCATGGGATATCGGCTCCAAAGTTCCTGTTGACATAGAAAAGGATTCCGATCTAATGCATATAGTTCATGTGACAGCTGAAATGGCACCTATAGCAAAAGTTGGTGGTCTAGGCGATGTTGTAACTGGACTTGCTCATGCATGTTTATTGCGTGGCCATAAAGTGGATATCATGTTGCCTTTCTATGAGTGTATTCAGAAGCAGCAGATCGATGAGTTGGCATTGATCACGTCATATAACTCATATCATGATGGAAATTGGGTCCCTACAAGTGCATATCATGGGATAGTTTCAGGCATCCCAGTGATATTTATTGAAATATCTAACCACTTCTTTAAGGGGCAAAGCATATATGGAGGCTCATACAATGAGCTGGAGGCGTATTTGTTTTTTACCCGTGCTTGCCTTGAATGGATGCAGGTATGTTAACCAATAATCAATAACTTGTTTAGATTTCATAGGTATTATTTCTCAATATTTCAAACACTGAAAAAGAAGATGACTTCCTCTTGACAATCAGCCAAACAGATTTTAAAAACTAAAGTCAACTTACTGATCCTGAAGCAAATGCAGCTTGACCCTCTTGAATGTGAGTAAAATAAATCTGGGTGATTGTAAGTTGAACACTAATTATTTTTCTTTTTGTTTTGTTTTGTTTTGTTTTTTTTCCTTTTAAAACTTATTCCATGAAGCAGTAAAAAAAAATTTCATTTATCCATTCAGCTTCAATAGAGCAGGGTAAACTTCATATCCCTTGTCCACTCTGAAGAACTTTAACCAAGAACGATTGAGTAAGACATCATTAATGTACTTTGCTTTTGCCCTTCAGCTTTAGAAGTGAGCAAAAGAATTGATTAGGAGGTCTTTTAATTGTTGGTTACAGTTCTTCAAAAATTAATAACATCTCGTTCCCTTAGTTGGTTTTCTTGTGAATTTGCTTTTCTCAAACCATGTTTTATTTTTTTATTTTTTAATTCTTGACAAAATATTTTCTTATTCAGGTTACTGGAACACAGCCTGATATCATTCATGTCCATGAATGGCAGACTGGTGCTTTGCCCTTGCTTTACTGGGATATGTACCATCATCTCTCACTCCAGGTATGACCTGCAGCTTTTTGCAACTCTTTTCTTTTTGCTGCTTTGAGATTTGTTAGAAATAAAAATCAGAGATTTTTTTTTTGGCTTAAAATTGTAATGTTAACATATTGCACCTTGTAGAAACCCAGAATAGCATTGACAATTCATAACATGGAGCATTATGGGGAATGCAGGTATACATATGGTTTTTGTCATGTTCTTTGAGTCAAATTTCTTTTATTTTGCTAATTTTCATTTTATTACTTAATGGAACCGTGCTCCCTCTCTCCTCTGTTTTTTGTTTTTTGTTTTTTGTTTTTTGTTTTTTTTTTTTGCATCTTGTCATTCTAATCTTGTGTCTCCGACCCTTCATTACTTTTGTTCTAAATTTTATCAAATAATTTAATCAAGTTTGATTTCTTTCCGATGTCTTTGATTTATCTACTTTGTAAAATCTTTTTATTCTCAATTAGATTCTGCAATTCAGTCTGCAAGACCTCATGTACCTATCAGCGCCCACAGTTTGTTCAATTATCATGTCAAAATATAGCAGTCATAATATGAACAATATACCATGTGACCTTAAATATCAACGGGTCATAAATTACTACATAAAGAAGAAATCATTAACTTAAACTATGAAATATAAGCACATAGAAACATACTAAATGGACAATTTTTCAAGTATATAGAAGTGAAGTGGTTTATGAGCTTCCGAGTTCAATATGAGTGTGTGATATCAAGAAAGACTAATTGTTGATGAATGGATTGTCCTACCTAATATATATTTCACATTAATTATCAATGGACCATAAATTACTGCATCAAGAAGAAATCATCAACTTAAAATTACGAAATATCTGCCCAGAAATTCATACTAAATGGACAAATTTTCAAGTATATAGAGGTGAAGTTGTTTCTGAACTTCTGAGTTCAATATGAGTGTGTGATGTCAAGAAAGACTAATTGTCAATGAATGGATTGTTCTACATAATGTATACAGTTCTCACATATATCATTGTAGACACGGTTGAGGGGAATGGGAGTGGTGAAGATGGTGTTGAGAAAGAGAATTTTGCCAATGATGTGATGTGGACGACAAGGGAGAATGAGAATGTTGGTGATAATGATGAGGATGATAACAAGAGAATGTTGGCAATAATGACAACGAGGGTCTTTTAGCTTAATTTGCTTAATGTATGCATTTTTGGGTTGTGCACTCTAGCCAATTTGCTGATATATAGCTTAAATTTGAGTGCCATTTTTTATTTTTCTTTCTACTCTTGCATCCATATACAATAACTTCTTCTGGAAGAAATGCCCTGAAATGAATAAGGAACATAGAAATTCACACGCATGCCTACACACAGGACACATTCACTTGCATACAAAAAGCTAATTAGGGGTAGTAATTTGTTATTTTCTTCTTTTTGGGTAGTCGAATCTTTATGGTACTCGTTTGACTGCTTCAGGGGTATCAGTAATAGTTGATTCTGTTACCCAACCTAGTAAATGGGCATATGTTGAAATTTTTTACCCCAATGTCTCAACAACTCACCCTTGGCTAAGGAAAGAAAGTACAAGAAATCAGGTGGAGAGCTGTAACACAACACTCACTGAATCCGTATGTTGATTTATGTGGCCTAGTGGAGGTTTTGTTTTTCAAACCTCCCTCAATTTGCATAGATCTAGTTAAGACACCACAACGCACTAAAAGCTTCATTCTCTAATTCAAATTCTTGTACAAATCTTTTTCTGAAGCATTGTCTGCCATACTTTCTGGAAAAGCATTATGTAGCTCTTTTTATTAACACTTTTGATTCGCTTCAAATTATTCAAAAACTAAGGAACTGTATATATTGATGAATTATTTGTACTGTTGCTAGTGCCCATTAGCGGATTTTGCAGTGTTATAAATTTATCTTTAGAGAAAAGGCTCAAACATGTAATGAAATTCTCTCAGGTTTGTCAAGATCTCTTTGTGGACCTAACTTTATTTTCTTTTGGCAGCAAAGAACAACTCAGTAAGTGTGGTCTTGATGGATCTCTATATGCAACTATTGACAAGGTGAGCTCTTTATGTGGAATTACACACACACACACATATATATTTGATTTCAGAACCTCCTAGTTCCATGTAGTTGTACAGGGTGAGTTAGAGCAACCACGAAATGAGACTTCATAGTTCATACTCAATTAGAAGTATTAATGTTCAAAGATTTTTATTTATAGTTATTTTTGATAACTTATCTACCAAAAGAAGAAGGGTAATAAGATTTTCTGGCATCAGCTACATTATGTTTATTTTATTTTTATGGAATGATGTAGCATCCACATTCCATGCCAAGGAACTTTTAAATGGAATGAAGAATAGTTTTTGTCAAATCTCTGTTTCTGTTTAGAAACAAAAATTTCATGATAGAGAAACTTTATCTTTCATCACCCGCCGGGGGTCGTGCTAGAAATTTGGCTCGACATTTTTTTCTCCTCTGATTGAGAGAACTTGATTCGAATCTCTTGAGTTTTGTTTATCATCCTTTTTGTTCAGTCGCTTATCATTCGTCCCCAGAAGAATTTCTTAATAAATTGACCTTTAACAACTAAAATGTTTAGTTTTCTTTCTCTCTCTATGGCAGGCTGTTGATGAACGGACTATTGGCCATAATCCTGAGAGGTTGAGCATATTGAAAGGAGGCATCGTGTACAGCAATGTGGTAGTGTAAGCGGTCTTAGATTGTGTGACATTGCATATCACATTTCATTTAAGCTCAGTTTCTTTAAGCTGTGAAAGACTTGTTTCCCTTTTGTATCTCTCCTTCTCTTTGATAAAGTTTTTTATTGTAAAATGTGATATAAATAAGGTGCTGTTTGATAACACTGAAAATTTTAAGTGCTGAAGTTTTTAAGAGGTAATAAAAAATGAAGATTTTGTTTATAGCACTGTATAGGGCATTTCTCAACTTAATTGCGTATAGTTGGAAGAACTAACAGTTAATAACTCAAATTATAGTTATGGCTATGATATTATGTATACATTTATATCTGCACGTAAACACATAATATGGTCAATGCATTATGATTCTTTGTATTTTCCAGTACAGTTTCTCCAACATACCTCAAGGAAACACTCTGTTCCGGATGGCTTGCAAGCACTTTGATAAGACAACGTGATAAGTAAGCAGATTTATATTTAACTCATTGCCTCCCTCCCTCCTTTTGTCTTTTTCAGTGTAAATTTTGTTAACTCTTGAACTTATAGAATACCTTATTTTTTTCATGCCTTGTATTACTCTTGAACTGCCTGTACTTGTGATTGAAACACATTGAAAGATCTAATTATATATGTGTGTATATAAGCGCAAATCACACTCATCCCATGTCCCAACTGAGACTTGAAACCTGTAACTCCCTTTGATTGGGTTGTTGGAGATGCCACTGAGGCTAGACAACTGGTGGTTCATCTTAAAAGAGAGAATCGGAACAAGGTAAGTATTTGAAGAACAACATACACAATCACAGTTATACAAAAGACTTGGAGTGTGTTTATAATTGTACTTTGTTGTACCCTTAACACACTTTATGTACCTTCTTCTTTTTTCCTTTTGATCAATTAGAGGTTTGGTGATGTGGATCATTGTGCCCTCCACCTTTGTTGTGTTAGATTAGACTTAATAAACCTAGGGGTGGATCACTTTTTCTTGATCATTCGGCTGTAACATGGAAGAATTTTTTTATTGATAGTTGATGTTGGTTTGAAGATGGAAAATAAATCTAATTTGCTTTTGCAGTGCGCAAATGTTTTTAGTGTGCATTTTTTGTAACAATATCTACTATGAGTTAAGTGGAGAAATTCCAACATCAAACCTACCTAGTTTAGTGTTTTATGACTTTGGTATTGTATTGTCTACCAGAGCACATTTCAGGTTAGGCATCCCAAACTCCTTTTTCTTGGTAGTTTTGTCATCGGCTCAGAAATCTCATGACATGAGTAACTGCTCTTTGTTGAGCTTATGCTTCTTAATTGAATTATTTGCATTATATCGACACTTAAGGAAATTTTCCATTATACATTATTTTTCATTTTTAGGTTGGTTAGAAAAGAGAAATTTCAAATTGTTCTTCAGATATGCAGAGACAAAAACCCAAGAACACTATATATATCCTTCAAAAAACAGGTTACAACTCATTGTTTAAAGGTTCAAAGCTTAGAGTTGGAATGGGTTTTGGCTAAATCTTCCCAAGTTGCACATGGGTAAAAGGATGTCGTACTACCTCAAATAAGTCGTATCAGAATTAAAACTTAGTGTTTCATTTGGCAGTTTCATTTTTGGTCTCATCTCCCACAGCCAACAAACCCCCCAAAACCCAAACTTGCATAGAAGACTCCTAAGAAACATGGACACCTGTAAGAATGTGTCATGTCTGTGTGGGACACTTGTTGGATAGTGACATTTCATAGATACTCCTGAACATATATTCAACACTATGGATGTGGCTGTAATTTAAAATTAAAGTTGATTATTTTGGACAATTGGCTGACACATCTTAGACACTCCCATCACAAGTCTTATATAACACTTGACACGTGGAGTAGTCTGATAATTCTATTTGTCTAATGATTTTTTTTTTTTTTTTGACATTGTTCACGTGATCTCTGCAAGTCCATGTCAGCCATGTGTTGGATTGTGATATTTCACAGATACGCTTGAACACATATTTGACACTCCATGGATGTCTGTAATTCAAAATTAAATTTGATTATTTTGGACATTTGGCTAACACATTATATAACACTAACACGTGTAAGAGTATTCACGTTGTTATCTTGGAATTAACATGAACACACCTCAAAACTTATAACCTTTTTCCCTTTAAAAAAAATGACATTTTTCGCACGGGCTCTAGAAGTCAATCACACTACGTTTTTTCATATAGAACAAAAATATAATTATAATGACAAAATAAGATAGTAATAGCATATATAATAGAATAATCTGTACAATATTTTCATAGCTTCATTTTCTTAATTGTGCAACTCCTAATGGAAGATAAAATTAATTAAAAGTTATACATGTAAATAAAAACTTACACACACACACACACACATTTGTCCACGCCGTGTCTATGTCCTATTTATTTAGGATTTGATGTGTCGGTGTATATGTATCATATCATGTTCGTTTCCGTGCCAGTGCTACTTAGGAAGCTTCAATGGAACATCCTTATTTCTATTTGTATAATGTTTGTTGACATTTCCATTTTCCGGTGGTTTGGATGTAATGTAACAAGGGCCCTAGGCTTGCAGCTTTCTTTGTCGTGTCAACAGAGATTGATGTTTCCATTCTAACAAAATGCACCTGCATTTTGGAGCATTCTTCTTTCTTTCCTTGGTTGTGGCGTCCTCATATCATATCAGCATCGTGTTTCTCATGAATGGAACCGTTATCATTGTAGTTGGTGAACTTGATGTTGAGGAAGAATGCATTATGCTTTACTTCCAAGATTGGTTCACTGTTAATGTCTCTACCTTGTTAGCGACCCCCGTCAACCCAAGCTATATTATTTAATCCTTCGACAAGTAGCTAATATTTTTGTCGGGCACACATCAGAGTCTTTGTCAAAACATATGGCCAATAACAATTGGTGTCTTGGTGCAGTTTAATCACTCTGACATGATTTCAGAAACTTGAAGAATTTTTTAGCATGTTTATTAATGTAGGGTTTCTGCTACATGCATGTTCAATTGTATCTGCTTCCAGTCTTGATAGCCACACTTATCTTTATGGGCTCATGACACAGAAGGTGAGAATTTTGTAAGGAATGTTAACAATGCAGAACTGCTTTGTGCATATCTAACTCTGTATTTTGCCATCAGGCTTGGTTGTTTTTGTAGCTTTGTGATTGCATGTTCAGAAATTCTAATTATTATTGATCTAAAAATGTAATGCTATGTACTCCTGTAGGTACTATGGTATTTTAAATGGGATAGATACTGAGATATGGAACCCCGCTACAGATGTTTTCTTGCCAGCTAAATTTCACGGTAGCATTCCACTGAGTCTCGGCCTTTCCTTGAATATGCATGTATTTCTATTAGACAAGTTACTGTGATTTTACTTTATCATTCTTCTTATATTTCATTTATATATTTTAGAGAACTAGAAGAAACAATATTAGATTTTTAAAAATCACAGAGGCAATGACTTATCAAAAAAAAAATAATCACAGAGGCAATGTAGACCAGCAAATAAATTCGCGTCTATTACTTTCCTGATTTCTTACATTAAGATGAGATTGGCATTCACTTTCATCAAGTGCAGATGATTGCATGTGAAGGAAAAATTTGGACCCTTCCTTCATTACGCGCTGGCTTACATTCATATGACCCATGATATATACACATGCGCGCGCGCGTGTGTGTATTGATAAGTAAAGATTCTAAAGACCCATAATATTTTTTATTTTATAGTTATATACAATATACCGTACCTGTGTACCCATGTTCCATTGTGAAGTAATCACATATCTAATGTAATTGTGGTTCCTGCTTTTGCTTCGCTGTGAATTGGACGCAGTTATTTTTAATCTCATTATGATTATCTGTCTTTACATTCTAATTCCAAAGATGTATGAATTTTCTGTTTTTTTCTATTTACTTAAATTTTATTTTGTATTTTTCCAGCTCATAAAACTGAGGGTAAGAAGATATGCAAACATTTCATTCAAAGAGGGCTTGGTTTCCCTTCAGAAGGCACTAAATCTGGAATCAATGTGCCTGATATTACAAACAAGGTGCCATTGGTTGTATGCATTACTCGATTGGTTGCCCAAAAAGGTCTTCATTTGATTAATCATGCAATTAAGCTTGTCGAAGAACTAGTAAGTCTACTGTTCTGATATTTTTTGTACTCTTTCTCTATCACACACACACACACACACACACACACACTCTGGGTTATGCATGACATGTTTGTAAG
>JAOTQH010273509.1:0-10566 GCA_025631255.1 Cornus kousa
TTGGAAGGGGCTTGTAGTAAAAAGGAAATAAATAAAATATAAGAAAGTGTATATACATATTAGGTAATATTTCCTTGGTCCAAAACGTACCCGGAAATAGGGGGCAACTGATAGGGAAAAATAACCCTAACCTACCTTGACCTAACGACAGAGGCAACTAAGTGTTGACCAGCGGCCAGACCTCTTCAACTTTTGAACAATAATATTTCGTTATCAAGGATAACTATTTCTATTAGATAAGAATGATGACAAATCTTATCAAGGATAA
Organism: Cornus kousa; assembly: GCA_025631255.1. Classification (NCBI taxonomy): domain Eukaryota; kingdom Viridiplantae; phylum Streptophyta; class Magnoliopsida; order Cornales; family Cornaceae; genus Cornus; species Cornus kousa. The sequence goes on from JAOTQH010273509.1 coordinate 269, forward strand.
GATTTTCACGGGATAAGTTCCATGGGCTAAGAATGATGAAATTCCCATATCAAGGATAAGGGAAGTGACTATAAATATGAAGATGACTCAGTAATAAGGTACACACAAAAATAACTCCTACTAGGGAATTACTATCAAAATTATTTCTCTAGAAGCCTCTACTAACTTGATCATCGAAGGGTCAACGGTTGGCACCACACCGGTGTTTAACTTTGCCATATTTGTTTTGTAGGAAACTGTGTCGTACCAAGCCGCGGTGGATTTCAGCCTCAATATTTTGTAACTATGACCTCATTTTATTATTATTATTTATAAACCCTGGGATGATACATATATTATGTATTAACATAGGAAAGAACGGCAGCATCTTTAGTTGACCTCGGGTTCGGGTAAGGATCCAGTTAGCTATTCAGATCCTCAAGTTCAGGTCATTACACGGATTATGGTTGATTTGATTCGAATCCGATAAGCATAACATATGATCCAAACCGATCCGATAATCCAACAAATGTTCATTTGATGAATCTATATCCGATACACACTTACTTTTTCATTTTCTTTTACTGGCTTCTTTGTTAATCCAATAATCCAACAAATTTTCATTTTATGAATCCATATCCGATACACACTTAATCAAATGTCTGATCCGATTAAATTACACACTTTTGCACAAATCAATCAATTAAGGCAAACAACTTCCTTATTCTTAACTACTCAAAAACCAAAACAAAATCTCAAGTTCCCTAACAATAAGTTTAAAATAAATTATTTGAAAATAGAACAAAGAGTATTACAATATTTTGTATGACTGAAATAATATCACTTGGTTTTTGTACTCTTTGTTAAAGAAATAAAATCACAATAAAGAGTGGAAAAAAAACTGAGACTAAAAAAAAATATAAAAAATAAAAAATAAAAAAGAAGAAGAAGAGAGAATAACTACTCATCGAACAAGGGTTTCGACTGATCAAGTTGTGAAAGAAAGAAAATTAGGGCATAAAAAATTAGAGTAGTGGAGAAGAAAAGAAGGAAAATGAGAGATTAGAGAATATATAAACAAAATACCCACTGAACAGGGGTTCTGACTAATCGACGAGCACCCTTTCTATTGGTTGTTGAGTTTCTCCAACCTGAAACTATAGTAAGTTGGAGCTTTCAATTTTTGGCTAATTGAAGCTCAGGTGATATGTAAAAATTGTTGTGTGGGTGAGAACATTATACTTCTGTAAATATAAAATTCTGATTGGTCTTTTATATGTAATCTAAACAAATCGTACAATGGATATCAACTAATATATAAAAAATAAATATAATTATATATAATTTTGATTGCATCGAATTATTAACGGATCGGATCAGGCCTAATCCAAATCCGACTTGTTAAGTTATCGGATTATTGAATTCGGATCATAATCAGGTTATCAGATTTTGTACTCAATCCATATCCAATTAATCGGATCGAATTCAGATCAGAATCCAATCCATTAACAGGTCTAGATATAACCCTATATATAGTATCACCTTTTATTCCCAGTTTTCGTCCATGGATGATCAGTACATAGTGAGTCACTCCCATTCTGGTTGGATTTGGGTATATTGCATATAATCTCTTCGTTTATTTATCACTCCTTTCCTCTAAACTAGGTCGTGAACTAATGAATTTAAGTGAAAAATATAAATTATGCCACATAAAAAAAAAAATTTAAAATATCATAAGACTAATACTTTAAAAGGTCTTCTAATGAAAAGCCATTAATTTTTTAAAATTAAATGCATTAAATAATTTATTTGACTTTTAATACAAATCAAAAAATTGTTCCATCCAATAATTTAATAAAGAGAGTCATGAGTGGAACATCTTAAGAGCATTACTCAAATCTTAAATTGTAAAAAGACTCAAATGGGCAAGTCCACACGTGGTGTTTCGCCTTGTGTAGCTGCTTTATTGGGTCTTGAACAAACTCGTCACAAATCCACTTTACATATAATACTCAGACACCTCTACACTTTACATTCTTTCTCCCTATACAGAAAGATCGATCACGTCTCTCTCTCTCCCCTACATATTCGGTGAATCAATAGTGATTTGCGAGTTTTTCGACCATAGGTTCTTCGAAGCACATGGTGGATTCCAAGCGTTTCTCTCTGCCTAATTCAATACGCGAAAAAAGGGGCAATTTTAGATTTTAAAGTCTTTAAATAGTCATGTACATTACACATGACCAACCAACGGACTGTTTTGGCCTAAAGTTTGAGCAGAAAACCTTAGTTGTAACATTTTAAGATTTGGTAACGTCTATGTCAGTATTGAAATATGCACTTAACCACTTCTGTGCCATGTCTGGTCTTCAAATTAATTTTAGCAAAAGCTCAATTTTCTTCTCTAGAGTGGAACAACACAGAAGATGATATAATTTCCTTACTTGGAATTAAAGTTGGAACTCTTCCAGTCAAGTACCTTGGTGTGCCCTTGATCACTACAAATCTCAAATCCTCACATTGCAGCCTTCTTATTGACATAATCACAAATCGAATTACTTATTGGTCAGCTAGGTCATTGTCTTATTGAACACTGCAGCTCATCAAGGCTGTTTTGGTTTCCACTCAACTATACTAGAGTAGCATTTTCATTCTGCCAAAGGGTGCTCTAAATAAGCTAAATAGAATCTTTAGAGCTTTTTTATGGTCAGGCCCTGGAATGACTTCCACAGGCGTAAAAAATTGTTTGGAGAAATGTCTGCAAGCCCAAACAAGCAGGTGGATTGAGGATCCCTAACTTAGAGCTCTCAAACAAAGCAAGCATTCTTAGATATATTTAGGATTTACATACCTGTGACTCGGATAGATTATGGATTAAATGGTGTCATACTCACCTCATCAAATCCAGAAATCTGGAGCTAGAGGAAAATACTACAGCTTAGACACCCTGTTAGGTTTCTCATCAAGCACAGAATTGGCACTGGTTCTGTAACATCCTTCCGGTGGGATAACTGGGCACCTGGAGGTCTTTTGTGCTTAAGATTCCCCTCAGAAATCCTCAGGAATGTTGGACTCAGTGAAAATATCACTGTTGATAACTTCATTGTTAACAACTCTTGGTCATTTCCTTCCTCCATTATCATTGCAATTCCTGAATTACACTCTATACATCATCCTTGCACGTGCAGAGATGACAGAATGGTTTGGATTGCTTCTTCAACTGGAGTCTACAATCTGAACCATACAACAGCTCACCTGACAGGCCAAAGTCCTCCAACCCCATGGCAAAATCTGGTATGGCACTCACCCTTAATCCCTAAAATGAAGTTCAATTTATGGTTAGTAGTGCAATCAAGACTTCAATTCCCACATTGGACTGTAAATCAATGGCCCATCTATCGAACATGTATGTCTTACACAAAATTCACACTGAATCCCATGATTATTTATTCTTCAACTGATGCTTCGATAATCTCACCAATTTGGAGACACATTCAAAACAAATGCCACTTCTATACACAGATTCAGAAATGGCACATTCTGGTTACATGGATCAACAATCAATGGAAGCCAAATTCATCACAAAATTTGGAAACTTTGCCTCTCACATATGGGAGGAAACAACTGACAGGATCTTTCATGAAAAGAACTTATCACAGAGGGTAATGTTAAGCAAAATTTGCTCCACCATTACTTCAATCCTCATAATAGGGTTTTTCATGGATTGTGTAGCTACAAGATGCATCCTAAGTGAATGGAATGTCTTTCCTTCTTGCTGCCATCGACGTCCTCCTTGTAGACCACCGGACTGAGCTGCTGCTTCTTCTTATCCTCCTCACTTCCATATGATTAGGGTTATTTGTTTCGTTGGACTGGGTTATTGTATTGGGCTCTAGTTTTCTTGTGCTTGTCTTCTTTGGGTTGGGTTGCCTATTAATTTGATGGACTTGTTTGGCCAAAGGCCCACCTTTTGTAATTATTATTTATTTGTTGCAGTTGTTTAACATGTTGAAAAAATAAATAAATAAATAAGAAAAAATAAAGAAGAAGAAGAAGATCCATTATGAATTTATATTCACAAAATAAATATAAGGGTGTAAAGCACACAAAATGAAAACCTTCCCATATATGGAATCAAGGGTGGAGCCAAGATTTTCTTTCACCCCTTGGGGGGGCGGCAATGTAATTGATAGGAGGAAAAAAAAATCGACACAAACACAAATCAATCTTTTCACTAAACAAAAATATCAAACACTTAAATAATTCTCTGATTGCAGAAAGTGTACCAAAAAGGACGAGGAGTGAGGAGTTTCAGACATTTTTAGATGCGGAGGCATGAGCTTCTCCCAAGCTCCGCCTCGCCTGAATGAAGACACCATCGGAGTAGATGATGCATTTAGTTTTTTAGCAAGGCAAATTTGTTATAGGCTATGACTAATTTTTAGATAGTGAGTTTATTTAAATGATTCCCTTGTTCTATGCTATGATTCCCTTGCTTTTTTCTTTTTCTTTTTCTTTTTTTTTCCTTTTTTTTTTGTTTTGTTTTTTTCTTTAGAGCAAGTGTATCGGGCCCACAACACACGCACCATTCAAGTCTGGAGTGCGGCTTGAAAGTGAGACCTCTAGGACTTACTTTTGGCAATCCACCTTTTGGACATTGTAAAAACATAAAACAATATATTTTATATTATATGACACATCCAGAAAATAGTAATTCCTTGGGTTTTGGTTGGTGAATAACAAAATCACCCCATCCTATCACTAATTTGTGTGATTTTTTATTATTATTATTATTATTATTATTTTTTTTTGAGAGGGGTCATATTGAAACTTTTAAAAATTTATGCATATAATAGTATAAAAAAATCATAATTTCATGGGGGCAGGTGCCCCCCTTAGGCACATGCTCCCTCTGCCACTGTATGGAATGATAAAAATAACCTTAACTTCACCGTTTATCTCTCTTCTCCTCTTTCTATCTTCACCTCGAACACTTTCATCTTTTTTAGAAAAATTGATGTTATATCAATTATGAACAAAGACGAGAGGTGTTATGGGATGAAGTTGAAATAAATTAATAAGAGAAATAAGAGAGATGAAGTGGAGGAGAGGCGAGGTGTTAAGAGTTAAGATAAAACTCCGATGAAGTTGAAATAAATAAGAGAAATAAGAAAGAGGAACTGGAGGAGTAAATCCATAAGGTATCCTTCGGCATTGATGATAAAGATAAGAAAAGAAAAGAACACATAGGGCTAATAAGAAAACTGAAAACTGAAATATTTTACTTCATAGTTTACTATTTAAAATTTATTTATTTATTTATTTTTAAGGCAAAAATGTTGGGGTTTGTTGGTTACTTGTTAGTGGGGGAGATGGAGTACAGGGCTCTCAGAGAGAAGGGCAACCCAACTACTTGAAAACAAGGCTCTTGCACTTTAAAAAAAAAAAAATTAAAACATAAAGTGTTTAATAAAAAGTTTAGAGTTATATTTATCATTTCAACTTTAAAAGAAAATAAAACTCAAGTTTTTTTTTTTGGAGTAGGAAAATCATTCCCTATTTTTGTCTCATATGCACTTTATTTATTTTTGGAATAAATTCACTTACCTCACTCGAGGTTAGGTCTAATTACAGATAGTACCCTTTACCTTTCAAAAATTACAAAAACCTCCCCTCAATGTGACCGGCAATAATTTTTGGGGAAATTCTTTTTAAATGACTAAAATACCCTTATTTTATAAAATAAAAAATTAACAAAATGACAAAATTATCCACCCAACTTACAACATCTATTTCCTCCCTCTCCAACATCTATTCACTATCTTTTTATCAACCACCCACCACCTCCACTACACCTCTGCCACTCCAACCCACCATTCCTGTCACCCACTGCCCACTATTTTCTCAGCTATGAGTCATCATCGGGGAGGGCAGTGGTGTGGTTGCAGTAGACGCCTGACCATGAACATGGATATAGGTTGAATCGGTTCCATTATGGATGATGCGCTGAAGAGGAGGAGGTTGCTCTGTCGACAGCGAGAGGCTCCATTGATTCCGGCGACCATAGCCTCCATCGATTCCAATCCTGCCAATTATTAGTTAAGTTATTAGAATCTATCATCTATCACATTGAACCATTTTTTCTTTACTTTTCATCTCTCTTTTTTTTTCGGGGGTGAGGGCATAGTCACATTGCAACGAAGTCAAATAAACATAGTACCAAATTAGACACTTTATTTGAGCTTTGGTCTTAGATTTCAAACATGTGCACAACTCATCTTCTAGGAATTTTGCGGGAGGAAACTTCAATCCATCAATTTCCTTTTTAAATCAAAATTCTTATAAGAAAAAGTGGTTTGGTTTGGGAGAAGCGAAAATGAACCCACATAAATAAACCCATGAACATATAACTTAAAGTTTAGGTGATACAAATGAAAAAGAAAAAATAAAAATAAAAAAAAATGGATGAATTATAGCAGCTTAGGTTTCAAATTTATTGCAATTTAATGACAATTTCTATATGAAAAAACTATTAAACAGAAATCCAAGCAGCCAATCCCAATTTGTGGCGATCAAAGCAAATGCCAGAAGACGCGGGTGGTGGCGGTGGTGGGTTTGTAGAGAAAGAAAGAAATGGGTGGTGGTGGTGGGTCTATAGAGAGAGAATGAAAGAGGAGAGATAGGGTTTGTATGTGTGTAATTAGACCTAACCTAGAGGCAAGTAAATGAAATTATCCCTTTATTTTTTTTTATACAAGTGTCAGAAAATTTTTTTTTGCACCTTTAGTATTTTGTTATGGTGTCATCAATCAATTGTATCAGCTTTATTTTAGTAAATTCTTCGTATTTAATAGACTGGTGATACCATGTCATTACTACAACCGAATGAATTAAATTTAATAAGCTGGTAAGTCTATAGCCTTTTTTTGGTAGTGTTATTGGCACTCCAAATTTTGCCTCTAGGCTCCACTTTTCGCTTTTATTAAATAAATTGACATTTTTGCCTTAGCACCCATCTTTCCTTTTTCCATGCCAATAGAAAATAACTCTGTAAGTATATTCTCCAGGAATCCAAAGGAACGATCATATCTGTCATGAACGAATTGAAAGGGAGATATCCAAATGAAAATCTCAGTTTTGCTTTTGCCATTTTTTCCTTTCGTTGAAAAACAGAACAAAAGAAAAAGCCCATGATTGCTGCAACTTATGGACATTATATTTCCAGTGGTCGGTTATCACCGGCAAATCTCTAGTATTTGTTAAAAAGTCATTATTTTCTGCCACATGCTTTCATTTGGCCCCAAAGAAGTATAGATTGCATGTTTGTGCCCGTTACTTTTGTGTTATGTTGGATTCTGGCAGCGCATAGAGAACCAAAACACAAGTTCTCCAGAAGTTGTCGAGTATGACATGGATGTGCTGTACTGAAATTTTTTTTTGATTATATTTTATATCTCTAAATTTGTATTTTTTATATTTATATTCATAAAATTTTAAAATTACCACCACTAAAATTATGAAAAAATTTCTCTATATAAATTTGTCCCCCTCAATATGAATTTCTAAATTCATCCCTTCGTGCATTCCTTTGAAATTCCGGACTCTGTCTTTACCTATCCCCTCCAACCCAAACCCACCATTTATACTATCATAACCTAAGATTTCTCTCTCGAGTCACGTCTCATCCCTTTCTCCGGCAATTCCAGCAGGACACTAACATAGGTATGCACATAATTTATGTTAAAGAAAGGATTTGGATGAGAATCAAAAAGTTATTTACTTTAATATAAAAGAAAGTGAAGCACAAGTGAAATTTGGAGAGCCAATATCAGCACCCTCCTCCTCCTTCTTCTTCTTATTTTTATTTATTTATTTGAAGTAATTACACTAATCTCTCCTGAAATTTTGTCCAACTTACACTAACACTAAAAATTATTAGTCTCATCACATAAGGTTTGTCAATAAGTGATACTCCTTCATAAAACATTTCAGAAAAATGAACTTTGAAAGATAATTAATTTTTCTTTTTAATTGAATGTTAATAGAAAAAAGGAGACCAAAAGAAAAAAAGGTGTGGATATCCTTCAGAAATGATTTGTGTAGGGGTCCTTTCTTAACAAACAATAAACAATAATATGTTAGAGATATCAAAGATACAAATGTGAAGGAAAACAAAGGAAATGCTTAGAGTAGGAGGAGGAGAAGAAGACCAAATAGCAAGACTATGACGGTGGTAGGGCAAGTATACAATATGTTATAACAGCTTCTTCTTTTTAGCCTTAGTTATTCTTTCATGGGATAATGCTATTTATAGACTCGAGTCCCATTGGTCATTACTCAATGGTCTCTCACATGCATGGTTGTTCACATGCATCACCTCCAATCCAGATTTCATGGGTAATCCTGGAGATTTAAGAGCCTGAACAATCTAATCTCTTCATCAAGCCTTGCATTACATTGCCAAGTCGTTTCTCCCTTAATCAAGGGCATTAAATGTTGCTTGGCCGCCGGTTTGTGAACATGACACAACATTAAATGTGATTTTAAGATTTGCTGTCATAACGTGTATAGTTCCATCGTCTTGCTAACTAGGCCTTGCTAGAGGCGAAGGCACTTCTTGACTTCTCATCCACCAATCCAAGATCCTCCTAAGTTTTCTAATCTTAGAATCTTTGTAATTGCGAAGAGCCTACCCTCTCTTCGCACTTTGTACAGAGCATGACACATTACCAAGTCTCGTAGCACTCGAGGATTAATCTCTCGAGGCTCGGTGAGCCTGGTTTAGTGCTAGGATTTGTAATGCTCGAGGATTAACCTCTCAAAGCTTGATGGGCCTGGCTTGATGTCAGGGCTTAGAATGCTTGAGGGTTGACCTCTCAAGGCTTGATGGGCCTGGCTTGATTTCAGAGCTTAGAATGCTCGAGGGTTGACCTCTCGAGGCTTGATGGCCTGGCTTGATGTCAGGGCTTAGAATGCTCAAGGGTTGACCTCTCGAGGCTTGATGGCCTAGCTTGATTTCAGGGCTTAGAATGTTCGAGGCTTGATGGCTTGGCTTGATGTCAGGGCTTAGAATGCTCGAGGATTGACCTCTCGAGGCTTGATGGCCTGGCTTGATGCCAGGGCTTAGAATGCTCGAGGATTGACTTCTCGAGGCTTAATGTGCCTGGCTTGATGTCGGGACTTAGAATGCTCGAGGGTTGACTTCTCGAGGCTTGATGGGCCTGGCTTGATTTCAGGGCTTAGAATGCTCGAGGGTTGACCTCTCGAGGCTTGATGGCTTGGCTTGATGCCAGGGCTTAAAATGCTCGAAGATTGACTTCTCGAGGCTTGATGTGCCTGGCTTGATGCCGGGGCTTAGAATGCTCGAGGATTGACTTCTCGAGGCTTGATGGGCATGGCTTGATACCAGGGCTTAGAATGCTCGAGGATTGACTTCTCGAGGCTTCATGGGCCTGACTCGATGCTAGGGCTTAGAATGCCTCGAGGTTTAATGGGCCTGACCCAGTGCCAGGATTCAGAATACTTAAGAGTTGGTCTCTCAAAGCTTTTGACTTTTCAAATTGCCACGGGGGATTTGGTAGAGGTTGTGTTGACTTGTCAACATGCCATGTCAGCTTTAAAAAGTGACACCCACAATTTGAAAGATCTAAAATAAATAAGTAGTATTTGCTAGCAAAAACATAATATAGAAAATCAATATTATGATATTCGGCATTTAATTTAAATCCAATATAGCATCGATACATAAGAAATGTATTGAATTCATTTTATTTTTTTTTAATAATAAAATCAGATTGCAACTTTCAATTGAAATTTAAAGAGTTTAAATAGGAAAGGATATTCTGAATCATAAACATAGGATTAACCAACGCTTATCACATTAAAGAGAGTTGGAATAAATTGGTTTGTTCCATTTATTTTTATTTCTCAAACAGAGATATCCATGAACTGGGGATCTTAATGCATATAGATACAAATAGTTCAACGAGAATAAGAATTTATAGGAACATTAAAACATTTTGTTTCTGCGAAGAAAAATGATTTTCGAGTAGCGTATGATTGAATCGATTAAGTAATAATCAATATTCATTGATTGGTTTGAGTTTATCCACCAAAAAAAAGATTTGTCTAAGCCAAGATCAATGTCTGTGAATTGCAAGATTTGAATGGTTAACCTTGTTTCAAATATGTTAGTGTTGGAAAAATATATACTTCATGTGACATTTAAGATATAACTAACCTTATACTAATATGCCATAATATATTTGTAATATGCTAAAAATAATTAATTAAATATTCAACTAGATATTTAATTAAAC
>JAOTQH010273528.1:0-10566 GCA_025631255.1 Cornus kousa
CACACACACAATGCAAGACTAAAATGTGAGCCTACACTTGTCACAAATCCATGGCTCCTTCCTAGGCTTAATCCTAAACCTACACTTGTCAACCATTCAAGCCAACAAGTGCACCTATCCTAGGCCAACAAGTGGGTGAATCTCCACCCTCTACATATCACTTGATCATACTTCCAAGTCACTCCACCCCAATGCCAACAAGTGGCACCATGAGAGTGTGACACTTGTCACACTTTTCAAAAATTACAAAACAATCCTTTTCCAAAATATATTTCAAATAAAATTACAAAAAGGTCCCTAAGATAAAAAAATAATTATTATTTTACATAATTACACTAAAACCCCAAAATCAAGAATGTTTCCAAGAAAGTACGCATCCACACCTTTTACGAAAGATGAAAGCAACTAGCATGTTTTTCTGCAAAAGTAAAAATACAAATATCATGGAAACCAAATATCATGGATGCATGCAAAACCGGAATCAAATCTGTGCACAAAAAGTGAGGTTATGCAAGGAAAAATGATAAACGGAAAAAAGACGAAATAGAAAAAAGACAAAATAGGAAAAAGACGAAGAAAAAAAAATCACCGAAAAAGGAAAGGGAGGAAAATGACCGGGTCATTACATATTTCCATTGTGATAGGGAAATTTTAGCCTTCAACCTTGAGACCTCAATTACTAAGAAGTACTTGAGTTGAGCGAGATCTTACATTTCAAATTTTGTTGTCGGTACTCTTATAATGCTTTTCTCTCACATGGATCATCTCATGTAAAGACCATATCATCTACATATACAATCAATGATGTTACCTTCCCCTCTTTGTGTTTTATAAAGTAAGTGCGATCTAAATTACTTTGCTTATAGCCAAATTCCTTCATTATGGAGGAGAACATTCCAAACCAAGCTCGGGGTGACTGCTTCAGACCATACAACGTCTTCTTAAATTTGCATACTTCAGTTCTACACGAGGATTTACGTTTAGCTCCAGGGGGTAACTCCATGTAGACTTCTTCGTTTAAATCTCCATTGAGGAAAGCATTCCTGACATCGAATTATTGCAAAGTCCAATTTCGATTTGCTGCTATGGATATAAGAATACAGATGGTATTAATTTTGGAAACCAGAGCAAAAGTCTTTTAATAATCTACTCCGTACTTCTGTGTATATCCCTTCACAACTAATCTCGCTTTGTACCTATCAATACTGCCATCAACCTTGAGTTTCACTGTGAACACCCATCTACACCCAATCGTCTTCTTCCCTTTGGGTAATGGATAAAGTTCCCAAGTGCTATTCCTCTGAAGAGCCTTTATTTCTTCATTCATTGCCCTAGTCCACTTTGGATTTGCCAATGTGTCTTGCACACTACTAAGAATAGGCACAGTGGACAATTGATTAACAGAAAATGCATACGATTCTGACAACCTATGGGGGAAAATATAATTACTAATTAGGTACTTAGTCTTGGCTTTGGGATTGGGTTCAAATTGTTTCTTCAGTACTCCCCTATTTGACCTCTGTGGATATTTATTGGTTACATCTTTTTCATGGACAGGAAATTCAATTAGGTTCACTTGAGAGAAAACATTCTGGGTTGATCCTTCGGTTATGGTGTAGACGTGGGTAACTCTAGAAATGAAAGGGGGTTATTGCTTGAAAAACAAGGATCTGCGCATAATTCTGGGTCAGCGCTGCGGTCCTGACTAGTGGGCATTATGGGCCCACGACGCTTAAGCATGTTTCCTCAAAAACTTTAAAACATCCCCTATTTTCCTCCAATTTGAATATTTACTTTCCGTCATCTTTATTCTATTCACTATGACTCTCCTCCTAAAGAGAAAACCCAGAAACTCTCCTGAATAGTACGGTTCCAATTCACGAAACGAAACATCTAAGGTCAAATTTATGTAACTTCCGAGTTTGAGCATCATAACACTGATATCCCTTCTGAAACTCTGAGTAACCAACAAAGACACATTGTTTCGCACATGGATCAAGTTTACTCTGGAGAACTTTAGGCACAATCCAAATACTCGTGGTTCAAGGTTCGGGAGATGAGGAATGGAAAGCAATGATTGCATCTTTTGTTAGAGAGTTTGGAACTCTATCACACTAAATGGTGTTCGATTGATTAAATAGGCAACCGATTTCACTATCTCACCCCAATAAAATATTGACATATTCATATCAAAGAGGGAGGCCCAAACTATTTCCATAATCTGTCTATTATTTCGCTCTGCTAGTCCATTTTGTTGTGGAGTATAGGTGTAGGAGGTTTGATGTTGGATTCCATGGTGGCCCAAGAAAACACCTAAAATATTATCCACAAACTCTTTACCATTGTCAAATTGAAGTGTGTGAATCTGCCTTTGGTATTGAGTTGTCACCATATTATGAAATTCTTGAAATGTTGTACCTACATCACTCTTATTTTGAAGAAGAGATATCTAGGTTATTCGAATACATTCATCAATAAACGTAACAAAATAACAAGCATTATAAAGTGCAGGAATTTTTTCAGGACCCCAAACATCCAAGTGAACAACCGCAAAAGGTTCTAAACTTTTATGCAAACTTGGTAAATAAGAAGTACGATGGCTCTTAGCCAGTTCACAAATTTTACAATGAAAGTCTAAATCACTGAACCACGAAAACAAATGCGGTTGTAACTTCTTAAGATAGCCAAAAGAAATGTGCCTTAGCCTTCGATGCCATAACTATACGATTGCTAGAGCTTCATTTTCACTACTTGCTTGATTCGCTTGATAGAACTTTGACCCCCCTTTTTCTGTCAACTCCAATAATAAAGTTTTCCCCGTATAACATCATAACCAATAATCTTCCCGGTTAGAATGTCTTAAAAAATACAAAAGGAAAGCCAAAAAGTTACAGTGCACACAAGGGTAAAGGTAATTTGGCTAACAAAAAGAAGTTTATATTTAAGGGGTGGAACAACAAGAACAATATCTAAAGTGAGAGAATCGGATAAAGTAACAGACCCCTCCCCATTAATAAGAGAGGTACTACCATTAGCTGTGGAAATAACTGACTGAGAAGGAGGATTAAGAGATTTTAACTGACCAGAATCCGTAGTCATATGATCCGATGCACCTGCATCAATAAACCAAGCACTATTCTTAGAAGTCACAGAGAGTAGAGAAACTTTACCAAGCATACTTGAGTGAACAACATTTCCCGTTGGTTGCACATGTTCCTTTTCCATAGAAGTCAACATGGCTTTTCCTTCAATATTCTTCCAAGGCTTCTTCGTAAAATCCCATCAGTCAGGATAGATAATAATCTCATAGCATTGTTGTTTCGAATGGCCCGATTCACCACAATAAGTACATACTCGCCCTCCAGATTTTCCAGTAGCCTGATTACTCTGACTTTTTGAGGGCCTAATGGTGGTCCTTGTCGAGTTTGGTTGGCTATCATCGCCGAGCTCTCAGTGATTGGATGAGATCCTCCCATCATCTGCTTCTGCTGATACTCTCTCCGAACATATGCATACGTAGACCTGTCAATGGATCGGATTCTGATCTGAATCCGATCCGATTATTCAGATATGGATTGAGTAAAATATTCGATAACTCGATAATGATCCGAATTCGATAACCCGTTAACGATCCGAATTCGATAACCCGTTAACTTAACAAATCGGATATGGACTAAGTTGATCCGATCCGCTAATGATCCGATCTGACTAAAATAATATATTTATCAACGTCATATTTTTATAGTTGTAATGAAATCAACATATTAGAATGTTATACTTACAATAAAGTAGGTGTTCTCACCCACATAGTAGTAGACCTTTCTCACCACTTATTAGTAAACCTACTCGTATATATCAATTAATTCACGAGAGAGGAAGAAGACTGTCGAAGCAGGTAAGTCTGTATGCATCAGCAGGGTGAATGAAAATCGATGGCAAGAAGGAGAAGGGGGAAATCAGCGATCAACACACATTTTCGTAGTAGTTTTCTGTTACTTATTCTGCCTCATTTTTCTTCTATATTTTCTTTTCATTTCTCTATTACCAACCTTAATTTGTATCTTTCAAAGCAAAGTTATTTTAGATTTTCCTCTTTCCCTCTCTCTTTCCATGTTTATGATGATTTCAGTTTCTTGTTACCGAACTCATTTATCTCTTTCTCTTTTTAACCTAGTTTTGGTTCAATTTGCTTGATTTGTTTGTGTAAATTGCAAAAGGATAAAAACTCACAATCGGATCGGATTTATCGGATCGGACATCCGATAGAGTGAGTATCGGATTCGGATTGCATATGTAAAAATCCGTAGGATTATCGGATCGGATCGGATCGATTATATTGCTTATCGGATTCAGATCGAATCGACTATGATCCGGTCCAAATCCGATCCGTTGACAAGTTTATGCATACGCACTCTCAAGGTTAAACTTCGGATATTTTCGCAAGATTTCTCCAGGAACCCGTTCAAACTCAGAGTCAAGTCCACTTAGAAAAATATAAATTCGAAGCCTCGCCATGGCCGAGTGCAATTGAACCACTTCTTCAACTATTCCTACTCGTCACATAGTCTTGTGATCAATCTCCTGAAAAATAACAAGAAGTTCATTATAGTATGTTGGCAGAGGCCGGCCATTATACTTGATAGAAAAAGACCTTTGATTCAATTCAAAAATATACGTTTCATCCGATCCGTCATAGAAGGTTATAGATACCGCCTCCCATATCTCCTTAGTTGTGGGAAGACGAATAAATTGTTGCATCAATGATGAACTGATCGAGTCAATGAGCCAACTCTTGAATCGATGATTTTTGGTTATCCATACCTCCAATTTTGGAGTCGGGGTTGGTACGGTAGTTACGCCTGAAGTAATCACTATTTAGACCAACAATAGGAATAAAATTTGAAATACGATATTCGGAAAACGAAATACGAAAAAGA
The DNA here is from genome assembly GCA_025631255.1 of Cornus kousa. NCBI lineage: Eukaryota > Viridiplantae > Streptophyta > Magnoliopsida > Cornales > Cornaceae > Cornus > Cornus kousa. Next base: position 4,938 of record JAOTQH010273528.1, read on the forward strand.
AAAAAAAAAAAAAATTAAACTGGCTCTGATACCATGTTTAAAATATAAAAGAAAGAAATTGCATATTGTATTGATATATGAGATATGAGATACACAGGGTTTATATAGGCGACGAGACATGTGGAGATCGAGTAAGAAACCTAAACCCTTTATATGGTTAGAATATATTACACAATATAGTAATAATGTATTCTACGGCCAACTATCCTATATGGTAATCATTAATTACCAAATCAATTTAGAAAAAATTACATAAATACATTATGAAATACAGCTCATGCTGGCAAATATACGGTCGGATAATATATATATATTGGATTAACTTATAGTAATATTGCTCTAACAAAGAACTCCCTCGAAGTGTCTTGAAGAAGATCTTAATTTTGACTGCGATAAATAGAAAAAGGTAATCCTATTATGTGATAATTAATAGACGTTTTAAATAAAACGACCAAAAAAATGATAGAACCTAAATGAATTTGTATTTTAGTTTAGCAGATTTTCTCCATATTAAAGATGAAATTTTGTTAATACTTCCCGGATTATTTGTCATCTTTTTGCCTTTTTTTTCCGCCCATTTTCACGTAAGAAGATTCAACACTGTTTTGAATGAAAGACGCAGTCAACGTAATTACATCAAATTAAAGGCGCGTATTTGCTGATCGTAGTCACACACAATTGTTCAGGAAAGTCTTAGAACAACTTCATTTTGGTAGCATTTCTAAATGTTAGTCTCAAATTCTCAATATATATATATATATATATATATTCCTGTAGTCTTAATATATTATGGTTTTAGTTTTAAATTTTTGATATAAAACCTTTCAAAAAAAAGGTATCTTCAAAGTTTGTTCATTTATTATTATTATTATTTTTATTTAGTTTCACAAGACTCTTGGGGGAGGCTTAAAAAAGACTTTACTTCTGATCGCAAGAAATAGAGAAATGTAATCCTAGTGTATTTTAGAATCATATTGAATTATGATATATATTTTATTTTGAAATAAAATAAGAAAAATGATAGAATAATGAATTGTACCTCATTTTAGCACATTTTCTCCATATTAAAGATGGGATGATTTTGGGCCATTAGATTTTTTGTAATGCTTTTTAATGATGCAAAAATGTGATGAAGATCAAAATCCTAATATTTTGTTAATACTTTCCAGAGGATTCACGTTGTGCCTTTTTTTCCCACTATTCATTGTGTGATTTTCGCGTGAGAAAATTCAACACTGTTTTCAAGAGAACGCATAGTCAACCTAGTTAGATCAAGTCAAGGGGAAAGGAAATTGACAAATATACGAACATTAAAGTTTGTAATTAAAGGCATCAATTATAGATGTATACGTAATTGCTAATCACAGTCAAAACCTAGCATTAACGTTATTGATTGGGATCATAGATTCATAATGTAACAGATACAGAAAAATATTAATGTAAATAGGTTGAATCAGCTGGTATATAGAGGTGTGTAAACCTTTAAAAAAGATTACGAACCAACTGATATGTCCTATATCGGACGATACAAAAATCATATGATAAAGACATTGTATATATCTTTTATACGAAATATTAAATTCTAATTTAATTATAACTTGACATTCAATCCATATTACTTAATTCAAATTGAATCCATCCTTTTATTTTTAAATTCATATTGAGATTTTGGATTAGAAGTAAGGTTGATTCTGTTTACTCATATGGTTAATTTTCACATTAAAAATTTACAGTGATGTTGAATAGTTTGAGATTAAATTATTTCTTAAGCACAAAAAAGTTTTAAAATTTTGTTATCAATTTTTAATAAATTATAAACAAATTCTTACAAAATTAATTCTCCAAAGAGTTACTAACACTTGAACCCAACCGTAACCCTAATTAAGTTTGAGTAGAGATTTTTTCACCCAGAACAAAAATTTCCAAATGTTATCCTCAATATATTATGGTTTTAACTATATATTGATATACAACTTTTGAACAAAAAACTATATATTGATATACAACTTTTGAACAAAAAGGTATCTTCAATTTATTTATTATTTATTTTACAAAGAACTTTCACAAGACTCTTGAGAGGCTTTTTGGCCTCAAGAAATAGAGAAATGCAATCCTAGTATGTCCCAAAATCGTATTGAATCATGAATGACATTTTATTTTGAAATTAAATGAGAAAAATGATAGAAAATAAATGAACTGTATCTCAGTTTAGCACATTTTCTCCATATTAATTTTTTAAATGCTTTTTAATGCAAAAATGTGAAGAAGATCAAAATCCTAGTATTTTGTTAGTACTCGTCTTGCGCCTTTTTACCACAGTTCATTGTGTGATTTCACGTGAGAAGGTGTGATTTCACGTGAGAAGATTACACTGTTTTGAATGGGAGGCCTAGTCAACGAAATTAGATCAAATCAAAAAGAAAAGAAGACTACAAAGCATGAACATTAAGTTTATACCGAACAAATAATTTTTAATTAATTATTTATATCAAATATAATTAAGTGAAAGGCCCTAGTTCGTTATTTATTATATAATTGTCCAATTAAAAAAATAAATCTAGCAATTCAGTGCATGAATCATTTTTCTTAAATTTATCATCAAAGGCATCAATATATTGACATAAAACTTTCCAAAAAAAAAAAGGTCTCTTCCAAGGTTTTTTTTTTTTGTTTTTTTTTTTTTTTTTAATTTTTTATTTTCAAAGTAGGTAAATATATCTCTGAATCTAGAAATTGAATTCATAAAAATCAAATTTTATAATGTAAAAAATGAATAGATGAAGATGAATATATAAGTTCAGAACATGACATATATATATATTTTTTTCTTTCCCAATTCTTAACATCCATTTTGGAAGATAGATTGCCCTTTAGTGTCATTGCACAAGTTAAAAGAGGCATCAACTATCTTTAAAAACTAATTCTATCATTATCAACCATAAAATTATATTTATAACTTCTTAAATTGTATTGTTTTGATTTAGGGGGGGAAAAAAAAATTAAAAAAAAATAAATAAATAAATAAAAATTTGTATTGTTTTGGAAAATTTATTTTTTATTGCATATTTTTATTTATCATATTAATTGGTTCCAAATTCTAACATATTTTACCAACTAGTGCGTGATATACTAATTGATGATTTCCATCACTTCTATTAGTGTTACTTTACCAACTAATCCAAAACATAATTAATGATTTAACGTACATACAAGAAGTCTAGATATGAGACTTGAAAATATCTACCATAGTCAATGTTGTTGAATGGAAAAGAAGTTGGAAGGCATTCAATTTTAGAGTTGAAAAAATCAAAGTGACCAATTCGGAACCCAACAAGCAGTCTAACGACCAATTCTAGACAGTCACTTGTATCTTCCCTGAAAGTGTAAAAGTTAATCGAAAATCAAAAGTTTCTGATGACTTTTTAGACACAAATGGAAGAAGATACAGTGTTCAAGGGTGGTTAAGTGAGTTGAGTTAGAACCAGGTTGGGTCAGCATCAGTTCAACCCGTAATGGTCATGTATGTGTTGGTCCTAAGTATTGTTGGCTAAATAATTAATCAACTCAAAACAATCACCAAGTCAATGACAAATAATGTAGGAAAAATAAGTATACCAAAGATTTACATGAAAAACCCTTCGTTGAGAAAAAATTTATGGGGCAAACCCACACTAATCTCAACTAACACAATCAATTTGTACAACGTTTGTATCAAAATTTTACCCCAGCTCCAAAAAAATACAACCAAAATTCGACCCAGCTTGAAAATTTGAAGCCGTAATTCAAATTGCACCTTCGCAAGCAAAGTTAATCTCTTCTTGTCATTGCGTTGTTTTCCGTTGTTGGGGAAGAAATCGGTCCGGTACGACAACGTTTTCTTGCAAAAAAAAGAGTAAAAGATCGATGAATCTTGACGAAATTGGTGTAATGCCTTCCAAGAGCTTTCCGACAATCAAGTCAGTTACCAAAGGTAAAAAGAAATGTAGGGATTTAATATATCGTTTTTGTCACACCGAATTGATTGGTAGGGTCTCATTCTTATAGCCGGCTCTCCCTCAGTTTGTTGCGAAATTAGAGGAGATTTGTTTATTGCCAGATTATACGATATATGTTAGAGGGATGATCTACACCTTTGAATTTCAAATTGTACCGAGGTAATCTTTACCCAGTTGAACCACTTTATCTTATCTACTTATTTAAATTCTCCTTATCAGTTGACCCCATTCCCAAGCTTGCTCGTCTAGCTTTGGGAATGTCAAACTCTTTCCTTTTTTTTTTTTTTTTTTTGCCCTGGGCACAATTCCTAAGTTAAACAGTGTGACGGCCCTAGTTTTTAAAGCCAGTGCGTCCTGTGATGAACTGAAGATTGATCCGATAACGGATCCGAATGCGGAAGCGAAAACTGAAAACAAGACTCTAAGAAGTCAAAGTGACCTTCCATGAGGTCGTGGAACTCAATGAGAACTGATGCGAAAGTAAAAGATTGAAAAATATGACAAATAAGCCCCCAGGGGCAAAATAGTCATTTTACATGGAAATGATGTCCCTAGAATGTATATTATTCCTGAGACACATTCATGACTTCTCATGAAGTCACGGAACTCTAAAGAAAGTAGCGAAAGCGAATTACAAGGAAAACAGACAAAAATAGCCGCAAGGGCAAAATGGTCATTTCTGAAAAATATAGAATCGGGTGCTACCGAGCACACCATTGGAAAGACAGTGAAAAATTAATCAAGTTAGACTCAAGAATTACTTGATTCAGAGTCCGGATGGAAGAGAAAACTCAAAACAAAGTTTTAACATCGCCGCGGCCGTGAATAGTAACCTAGGCAAAATGCTGAAGGTTGTGTGCCGTATTGAGGTACTAACCGATGTTTTCTGGAAAAATATGAAGAAGAAACCCCCCTTAAAATAATTTTTTCAAGCTGACTATGTCAAAATAAAAATTTATTTTTGACGTGAAATCCCCAAAATGCCCCAACAATAGACTTGTTCAAATAGTGCAAAATACGCACAGGAAATCAGATTTTGGCGCGGGGTTTTCGGGTCCGAGATGGCATTTTCTGGAAAAATGTTGTTAAGAAACCCGCCCTAAAATCACATTTTATATGTGACCATATCAAGACCAAAATTAATTTTTCAAACCAAATTCCCAAAATGCCCCTAAATCAGAACTGGACAAGAGTGGAAAAGTTGCTACAGTGACTGTCCTGATCTGAGAGCGGAAACGGGCTAGGAGATAAATTTTTCTGGAAAAATGCAAAAAATAAACCCCTCCCAAAATTGAGTTTTCTACATGACTTGTGCGAGAATTTCAAAAAAATTCACTATAAAATACCCAAAATGCCCCTCCATGAAATCTGGTCATTGAAGGCCAAAAAGCTGCTAAATGCAAAATTGAATGCTGAACTTTGCGATGGATTTCCGGTACCAAGACGACATTTTCTGGAAAAATACAAAGAAGAAACTCTCCCTAAAATCATATTTTCTATGTGACAGAGTCAAGACGGAATTTATTTCCCAAAGGAAAACCCCAGAATGCCCTTAAACCGGTTTATGCAACAAAAATGTGAAATGAGTCCGTAGAAGGCTCAAAACACAAACGAGAGGGTTTTTCTTGAAAACG
>JAOTQH010273539.1:0-10566 GCA_025631255.1 Cornus kousa
TGTCAAGACAGTCCACTAACCTATTTAAACTTGTGAAGGAGCTTCGTTGGCCACTTCCTTCCCGTAACCTAAAAAAATAATTAATATAATGGGGTGAGCCATCCGCTCAGTAGGAGGTATCTAAGATACTCCTCTTAATGACCCCTTGAATCCACACAAAGCATAGGGTAAAAAAAGTACGGGATCATGTCAATCGGGGGAAAAACACAACAACGATAACCATATCATCAACAATAACAAAATAGGTCATCCAACCATATGTATACAATGTATGCCAAAATATGTAATGCAATGACATTCCAATGTCGCTCCCCATTTCCGAAATAGTTCCGTTTCACCATTCCAAACCATTAATGCAACCTGACCTATAACACCTCTATGGTGCCACGAGAGAAGGATTGTTTAGCTATCCCCGACCATATGGCACCTCCATGGCGTTGTTTCAGGCCTAGGTAGCTCAACCGTGCTAGGGTCTCTCCCTAGTTCTCTCTAGGTCACATTAATACCACGGACCACTAAGCACCTTGTAGGCATCCGGGTTTTCGCAAACCATTTTAAAATATTTTTTGAAAAATCAATTCCATTTGCTTTTAAAACAAACTTCTTCTCTTCATTCCCAATGAAATGCATGAATGCTTAATGCCATACTCAACTATGATAATAAATAATTTTTTTCAAAATTTGCAATCAACCACAATAATATATATGTTATGTTTTCAAGGAAGCTCATAAAGAATCATTTCATGTATTGACAAAATAAAATTTCAACATTTTTGCATACACAAGGCAAACATTAATTTCAGTATGGCATGCTTCATCTTATCCATCCAAATAACATGTATTTTCAACCAATCAATCGCATAAAACACATTAATATACAAAGTCCTCAATACCATAAGCAAAATAATTAATTTAAGCATGCTTAAAAATAATTTAAAGGAAGGAAATTCACTTAAAATCAAAGATGTTGTGGATTAGAACACCCCGACCTCATTGAAGACGAAAAACCCCAAACCAGCCCCTAAATTCAAAATTCCAAGAATGGCTAAATTGAGAATTGCTCCAATCAAAACGTAGGCCTCAACACGCTCTTCGACTTTGCCTTCTACGGCAACATCAAATTTCAAGAAGAGAGGGAGGGATCTAAGCTTAAAAGCTTGAGAAAAGAAAAAGAAAAAAGAAAAAAAATAAATACACAGAGAGAGAGAGAACCTGCAGGATTGAGAGGTGAGAGAACGATACTGATAGTCAAATAATGACTATTAAGTCATTAGTAATGACTTAAATCCCAGTGGGTCCCCCGGCTTATGAAAAATATCCTTTACACTATAATGTGTGTGTGTGTATATATATATACTAACCACTTTTCAACCACAATTAAACATACATCCACACAAATGTACATTGAATAATAATGAATAAAATGCAATTATCCCAAAACACAGTCCCCGTTCTCAACAACTCCGATAATGGGTCCCACCTGCGACCTCTCGGCCCGAAAAATGGAACAATGTTGTAATGACAAATAATGCATTTCTAAGAGTCCTAAACTCTAAAAAATGTCCCAACTAACTCTCAAACACACCCGGCACACTCCACAGTGTCTGGCATACAAAATGAGACAAGGATTAAAATAATCCATAAAATCAAAAAAATCTCAGAAAATGGAAAATGAAAAAAATCAAGATCATTACATACGCACTGTAAGCATATTATAGGAGTGTTTTCTGCACTTTATAATCAATTATTGTTTTGAATCTTTTGATCTAAACAGTTAGATTTAATTGAGAAAGTAATTTTATCACAATTTGAATAGTATGATAACGACAAGAGATTGAGCACTCGTTTATTTATTATTATTTTTTTCTTGATAAAGATGGAATACCCATTTGTTACTATGTAAATAATTATATATATATATATATATATATATGAAAATTTATTGCAAATTCTAAAGTTTAAAAACTTAAATGTACATTCTTTATATATAATGAATAAGTATCTTTAATTTAATTTTTAATTATATATTTAATGAAAGTTGATAACTATATTATAATTTAATCGGGAGTAATTTTTTTTATTTTTATTTTTATATAATTATAAAAGGAACCGAAGTTTTCATTCCATATGATATATTGTATATAAATCATACAATTGTGACAACATTTTTTTTTAAGAGAGATAATTCACTGTTAGCGAAAATGTATAGAGATAATTTTTTTTTTTTGAAAAGGTGAGAAAATCCTAAAAAGTTGGTTAAGTACAGTTAATGTTCAAATAACACCCCTATACTATTAGATTATCGACATACACACCCCCTTCAGGCACAAATCTACTGTGGGCTCAGTGGGGCACTGCCCCCACTGAATTTTTTTGTTATTTCATTTTACACCCATAAATTTATATATATATATTTGCATTTATACCCATAAAAATTTCAAATTGCCCCCAATTAAATAATTAAAAACCTCTCTATATAAATTCCCCCCCCCCCGGCGCGTGCGCGCCATATGAATTTCTAGAATCCATCCCTGACCCCCTTGGGCATTTTTGGAAGAGTAAAAGGGTAAAATGAGTAATTCAGCATTACTTTATGTTAGATTTCTATTTGAGATGCGTTTTCATATAATTTTAAAAGAATAAGAATATTTTTAGCACATTTTTTTAAATAAGGGTGAAAGTGTTACACAAAGTATCTTGTTTTCTACACGTAACCCATATAGATGCATGCATCAGTTATGGGTTCCTTAGTTTACCGAGTACATGGAACACATATCAATCAAATTAAATTTTAACAGTGATAGACTTTTGAGTATCTAATTAAAATTATAGTAACTGTTTATAAATTTGGTTATGAAATTCATAAATTTATGAAAGACATTTTTGCTAATATTTTAAAATATTTTTTTTGGTGAAAAGTTAAAATAATTATCATATCTATATATCTATTTTTAGAATCGAATAATTCCATTATTTTTGGAAAATGAAAATCAATGTCTAAAACCGTATCAAACTTAATGTATTATTTGAGTTGATAAATAAATTTAAGTAATTGCTCAAATCGAATCAGTCATTTTTAATTTTTTCTTTCTTTTCACACTTCTTTTATAAAATTTACCAATTCTAGATTACATGGCACAACTTCCACATGTATATATCAACATTTGTATCAATTTGTTCCAACTCAATTTGTTTGTTATTTATTTATTTTTGTACACATTAAGTATATGTATTTGTTTGTAAACGAGAAAGGTAATTTCTATCGAGCATGGATTGAAGGGCTTCAATGTAGGGATAATATACCTCACCCAACTTGCTACTTATCTTTCAAGCCTAAAAGTCAAAATTGAATTTTAAGGTGCTTCTTAATTTAGTGAGTGAGTGAGTGAAAGTTAAATTTGTAATTTTAAAATAATAATTATTAATAATAATTATTAAGATTAATTTTGTCATTTCACTATGAGACTAACATCAGGCTCCAGTGATATATCTCTTCATATCGTGTATGCTACACCAATTTTCAAGTCCATGTAATTGTCACAAAACTAAGTCTCATTATGGTGTCTACGCTTGTTCTGTGATACTCCCAATTTCAGAGACATGGATTGATCAAGTCCACGTCTCAAAATCGAAGGATATCAAACAATTAATAATAAATAATCACAGGATACAAATGGACAATAAGAATAAATAAATAAATAAAGCTGAAAAGAAAACTAAATAATTAGTTTAATCATTTGATAATAATCTCTGGGAAGAATCCTACAGTAATGAAACAATATAAATAATCATAATTGAAAACCCTCTAAACTGCAACTCGGGAATCCATAAACACAAGACCCCTAATAAAACCCTGCATTGAAATAATAATAAAGTATAAATAATAACTGAAGTCTAAGATAATGTCCTACATCAATGATCTGGAAGAGTGAATATGAATGCTCTCTAATTAGCATGAAAAAACTCTAAGTTTGGAACTGACGTGGATCTGAAAAATAAATTGTAGGTTAGACCCACGAGCAAGCCATCTCTATTACCACCCAATCAGAGAACCGAAAATTAATACATCCCTAGCTAAACTCATGCCATAGTTACATAGTCGATATATATACACACACTAAGCCGTTCACTGACATATAGGGTAGTCTCAATAAGATAGTGGGTATATCAAGAAAATCGCACACAAGGTAGTGAAGAGTCCCCCTCTACCAGAGTACACACATCTCTTATATTCAGTTATTCATCTTTACAATAATATACGTCTCAGTCCTAACCACTAATCCCGAGATATCAAGATCGTATCATGGCTCAAACACACACACACACACACACACATAATACATCATCAATAAAACTATATCTAACAATAGTACAATGTAACGTGTTTAGACTTATTAGTCAGCCCACTTACTCATCAAATATCGAAACCATATTTAACAATGGCATACAATATTAAGAAGCCTAATTTATTAGCTAGCTATCTCAATGATCTTATCACATATATGCATAAATCTCATCATAGCCATAACTAACAATGGCATAACAACCACAAACAGTTATAGATCAAATCTTGGATCATATACTTGCAGTAAAAGAATGATTAAAATCATAACACTATTTGCTCATATTTAACAATAGTAAAATAGATAGTTACAACCATGAATCATGCTTGTAATTCATAAGTATATCAACAACAATGATTAAAATTATGAATCCAACTATTACATTTAATTACACAAATTAAATATCATGAAAGATTAAATTATACTTATTACTTAACTTAATCCTTTCCATCAAATATCAAATCACGAGAGTCTAATACAATTTTATATATTTTGGACCTATTTCACTGTTTCCAATACTTATAAACATGTTCGAGATCAATTATACTCAAACCGGAGTCATTCGGAATACTTTTAAAGAAAACAGTCCCTGTGCTCGAGCACAACCTCCATGTGCTCGAGCACATCCTTATGTTCAAGCGCAGCCCTATGCTCAAGCACAAACCCCAGTACTTGAGCACTAGTGTCCGGGACAGTTTCGTACTCGAGCATAAAGTTGCGGCATTAGTTTTGCATGTCCGTTTTAGGTTTTGTAAATTCGTTGTTTGGGCCCTAAAAACATGGTTTCTAAGTTTCATATGATTCCCAACGATTTATATGATGAAAATACACAAAACCCCTTAATTAAAAACAAGTTTCATGCATTAAATCAAAGAACCCATTAAGTTGAAGAATAAACACATATAAACATGAAGACAATTAATTTAGTTCATACATAACAATTAATTGTCAAATTTATTACTTGATTTAAGCCCTAAAATCTAGAGATTATAGATTCAAATGGGAAGAGATAGATAAGGAACTTGTCTTATGATTTTCGGATTGAAAATTAGCCTATAAGTTCTCTAATGGTTCTTCGGTCTTCTTCTCAATCCAACTCCGGCGACCTTCAAGCTATCTTTGGTCAACCTCTTCCTCTTCGTTTTCTCTCTGGTCGTCTCCCTCTCTTCTTTCTTTGACTCTCTGCCTCCTTTTGCTATTCACGTTATAACACAAACCATTTTCTCTAGCTAATACACACACAGACACAGACATATGCATATATATACTAACCCATAAATCCTAGTTTAAGTCCAATAATAATAATTATTCACCTAATACAAAATACCCTAATTCTAATATTAAATGGACTAATAAATAATTAATATGATTATATAGTATTCACTAAATATATAAATATATATATACATATATATAAATACATATAGTTGATGAGGGCCAGATTTATACCACCAGACTCTGAACATATGTTTTTGGACTAGTGGTAGAAGGGAAAAAGAACAAGGACTATGAGAGCAATAAAACCCCTCCATCAATTTTGAATTTGGAGTATTTTCTTCCATCGAAGTGTCTAAAGTTAGCTCTTGGAGTTGAGGTACGGGTGTTATGACTATAATTTATGTATTCTTTGGGGTTTTATGAGTTTAATTTGTTGTTTATTCATACATGTGTGTGAGTGGGTTGCATGTAGGGTTGTGTATAAGAATATATTTAGCTCATTACCATGTTTCTATGATTCTTTATCACAATTTTCCATGTATAGCAAGCTTGGTTAGTTCATATTTATGATTATATGTGGAGGCTTTATTTATTATGTTTTAATATACGTGTAAAATTCCTTATGAATTGTTACTTAAGTTGAATAAATGCATTATATAGTTGCTACATGTATTTCTTGTGGGTTTTGATAAAGCTTGCCTATATAAGTTTGAATTGATGTCGTATCTTAGGTAATTGATAAAATGCCCCTATGACTCAAAATGGTTACATATTGTTCTAATTTATATGTAACCATTTTGAGTGTGAGTGTGTTTTCGAGTAATCCTATGATTTGATTGCGACTATTATTTTCAAGTTGACATTATGAGTTATTGTGACTTGTGGTTTTGTTTAGGTTTCCCACTATTGTGCTAGTATTGTTTACATTTTGGATGATTTATATATTACATGAAAGTGTAGGATGTTTCCTTCTAGATTCCCTTAAAACTAGACGGTATGAGTCATGTTTTAATGTATTGATTAATCTCTATTGAGCTTGTTGTACTCTAGAGAACGTAGATTATTTTTATGCCATTTCCTGCTGAGCCATCGTGCTCACCCCATTACATTAATATTTTTCAAGTAAGAACATCATCATTGAGGATTCCCCTCATCCTTAGCTTGGACGGGCTTCTCAATGCTTAACTTTTGCCATGCATGTTTAAAGCATGTTTGGGTTACATCTATTTTGGATATGTACTTACGACTAAGTATTTCATGGATTGATGTAAATTCTTTTGAAGAGGAAAATTGGTCGAGAACTCTCTTTCATCTTCTACTAAGGTATTTGATACTTGAAAAATGATGTAATGAGGCCGATGATCCATTTCTAATTCAATATATGTTTTGTCCACAATTAATTATACACTTGAATATGTATGTTGCACACACTCGACCACCTTGACCATGCCATGAATAGTACATTGAGTGACCTTAGCTCTTATTCCGGGGACACACCTATGTCGGAGGGATTTTTAAATGCTCAGCGAGCTATGATTGATCGTCCTTCATATCGTAGCGTGAATAAGAGCATAGGGGCTTCCAAGGCACCCTACGACCGATCCCAGAATGCATAGGGGCTTCCAAGGCACCCTGTGATCGATTGCATGACATGCTATGATTGATCGTAGGCTGAGACAGAAACTTCGGTTTTGGACAATTGATCGAAGGATACTACAATCGATTGTACAATTGAGGTTTGACTGCTTATTTCCAGTATCCATTTTATGTTTACCCTTTTACCTTGTTGAGCTCCACTGAGGCACTAATGATGTTATATTCTTTATTATGCATGGTGTGATGTCACACATGGATTATTGACCATTTTACCCTTAGCTTCCGCGTTTATTACCTGGGTTATTTTGGGTTTGGATCTTCTTAGTTAATGCACCGAATCTTGGGATTGGGTGCGTTACAGATGTTTTGAGTGGATATTGCTTGTTGGCCCGTTTCCACTCGAAAAACTGTCATTTTAGGTCGAAAACAAACTCTTTAGCATTGTTTAGAAAAGTGTGTCAGTATGCCCATTTGGCCCTTTGGCATTCCAAACAGATTATATAGACTTTGATAATCAGTTCTACATTAAACTAAGCCCTTAGCCTACCATATACTTGGTATAAATTGAGCACTTCAAGTTTACTTTAGAAAGTAATAGTCCATTAATAATTTAAAACTATTTAATTTCTTTACATTCTATAACAAAGATTTGTAGATAGGAACATATATATCATGCCCACCAGGGGTGGGTAATGCATTGGAATTATACATGACAGTATATTGCACACATGCTAACACTTCATCCCTGAATTATAGAGAGAAGAAATAAGAACAACAAAACATGAGGACACACACACAAAGCACTAGCTTCAATACATTTATACACTAAAATAGAAAGAAAAAAAGAACACCAAAACACGCAGACACACACACGCAAAGCACTATGATTCGATACATTGATACACTAAAATAGAAGAAAAAACAACAAAACACGCGGACACACACACACAAAGCACTACACTTTGATACATTGATACACTAAAATAAAACATGCGAGGACACACACGCACACACACACACACACAAAGCAGAACACTTTGATATATGGATACATTTTGCGAACCATCTCACCAACAAGATTACTTTTCATTGAGCCCATCTTCTTCGCAAACGAGCCACTCCCAATGCCATCAGAAGAGAGATCCTTTCTATCATTTTTTCCAAGAATTGAAAATAGGCATGCCTCCACCATTTCTTTATCAATAAGGTACCAAAAACACCCAAAATCCCACAACAAATCCAGGTCCCATACTAATATAGAACCATGCCATGTCAAGATCATTTTCGTTGTCATTGTCATCTAGACCTCCTCCACGGAGTGGAGGCACATTAGATGTATCATCACTAGGGCACTTGGTAGGAAGAGGAAGTCCACACAGTAAAGGGTTTCCTTCAAAAATGGATGAATCCTCAAGTGTTTGGAGCTCATTTCCAGATGGAATTCTCCCTTCCAAGTTGTTATGAGAGAGGTTCAAGTGAGCCAAGAAAGTTAATAACGACAAACTTCGTGGAATTAATCCTGATAGATGGTTGTTTGAAACATCTAAGGTTTCCAACCACCGCAGGTTTCCAATGTTATTTGGGATGCATCCTGACAGATGATTCATTGAAAGATTTAACGTACCGAGGGCAACGAGGCTTGTTATATCTTCAGGGATTTCACCAACTAGGCTATTTCTTGAAAGATCAATGCTCTTGACATAGTGTATAGTTTTGCCATATTGTAGCTCTTCTCCTTTTGCCACCACCATCATTTGCTCCATGCCGAGTAGGATACCGAAATCACCACTACTGTTACCATAAACTAAAGCAAATAAATTTCCCAAGCAACGAGGAATAACTCCTGAAAGATTGTTGTGTGCAAGATCTAGGATGTGAAGATTTGTGAGATTGCACCATTGTCTAGGGATGTCTCCGCTGAAGGAGTTAGATCTCAGCCTTAGCGTTTGTAGTGCAGTGGCACCTTCTCCCATCCACATAGGTAACTTTCCTGATAATCTGTTTCCTCCAAGATCAATCATTGTCAAATTGCACTTTTGCAAGGATGGAGGAATTTCTCCATGTAGATTATTGTCGCTCAACATTAAAACCGAAAGAGAACTCAACGAACCCAATGAGCTTGGTATATTACCCGATAGATTATTGCTTGCTATATCGATGAAGAATAAGTTGTGTGATTCATTCCAACACTGAGGCATATCTCCAGATAATTCATTATTCCTAAGGTTAAGATACGCCAACATTCCCATTGAACAAATCGATGATGGCATTGTGCCACTGAGATGATTCTCAAACATACAGAAAATGTGCAATCCTGGCATCAGCTCACCAATATTTGATGGAATCGGCCCAGAAAATGAGGAGTTGTTAAGATAAACCTCATATACATCAGTGGACCATAATGGAAAAGAACCCTCAAAATGGTTATTACTCAAGTCGATATAATTTAGTTTTGGAAAATCCAAATGGTTTGGTAGCTTCCCTTTTATTTGGTTGCCAGATACATCCAATAAACTGACTTGAGAAGATAACCTGGAAAACCAATCCTCCGGTATGGTATCGACAATTCCAGTATTGTGAAGGGACACCAAAAAGAGTTCGCTTTGAACTTGAAGCCACATTGGAAATTTGGGGCCCACTAGGCAATTGTCTAGTATAAGAAATTTGAGCTTGAAAGGAGGTTCCCATTTGTGTGTGAAATTGAGAACCAATGATCTGACTTTATCTGTTGTTATTACTAAATGTTCTAAACTTGTAAGATTCTTCAACTGAGTTTCTGTTACAACACCTTCCCAAAAATTTTCTTCGAGATCAAGGTCTGTTAGTTTGGACAGTTGTCCAAAACTTTCAGGAATGGTTCCACTCATCTTGTTGGAGACGATGTACAATTCTTGCAATGATGATAAATTTCCAATCGATTTCGGACTTGGACCCCAAAACGAGTTACTAGAGAGGTCCATACATTGAAGATTCTTAAGTATTCCTATTGAATCAGGCAGTTTCCCTTCAAAACGGTTAGCACCAAAATTTAGTGAAATTAGGCTATTGGTTGGACAACTCAAGAATGCACCGAAAAACTCAACCACCTCACCGTTGAAATTGTTTTTGGAAAGGTCTAAATTTTTTAATTTGCAAAGATTCTCAAAAAATATTGGTGTTTGACCTCTAAAATGATTATAAGACAAATCAAGGGCTTCCAAAGACTTCAAGTTCACGAAGAATTCACTTGGAACGTCTCCAAGGAAGGAATTGTAGCTGAGATCAAGGTTGGTGAGGATTGTGAGATTGGACAACCAATTGGGCACTGAGAGTTAAACCAATTACCCGAGATATCAAGGACTGAAAGCGAAGTGAAGTTAATGAACGGGAGTGAGAGTGGAAGGCTTGGTAGAGAACACCAATGCAAGTG
>JAOTQH010273557.1:0-10565 GCA_025631255.1 Cornus kousa
ATGTAATAATAATTGGTGCTCCCAGACCACTAAACCCAAATACCATTGGGTGCTTTTTTATTTTAAATTTAGAAGATTTTCCTGAACAAAAATTAAATTTTGTTGCAAAGCTACGGAAGTATAACTGTATGGTCTGAAAACCATGATATATATATATATATATATATTTTCTACAAATCACATGATTTGTTTAATCTAAGAACAATGATTCATAACTCAAAAATGTTTTAAAACGTTTAACACGAATTTCTCGGACACCATTATCACTACGTGTGTAAACAACTTCGTCAAGAAGAGAGAGAAATACAGAGAGACATACAAATTGATACAAATATATCTATATATATGTTAGAGGACTTTAGCTATACTGATTACATTTGGACCTTTCTCTCATAGATTTAATATAATCTCCCTCTTCACATTTATCTTATCAAATAAAGATTAATAGTAAATATTTATTTAGTATCAGACAATCTTATTGTCTAGGAAGAATAAGAATACTTTTGAGATTACGATTCATAGATTACATACTTAGAGATTGGTCGGCGAAATTTGCAGACCACTTGGTACTTATTGTTTACTATGATATAATCTAACTTGTGCTCATCTGTGTAGTATAAAATATATAGGATATATATTTATACAAGATGTGTAACAGAGTATAAGAGAATTGGATTTATCAAGTATGAATTAACCACAAATTCAGTAAAAGTAATAGATATGGGTAAACGGTGCGTACCTAGTTTCTTGGTTGTAGATATCGATGGAGACAGAGACTTGTTCATCGCTAAACCATTGTTTTTGTGATCGATAATGAACAAAATGTTAGAGTTGGCTAGTGTCGATGACAAAGGCGAAGAACACGAACACCGTTATAGATCAAAAATTTCTTGGTTGTAATTTGTTGGGACTAACACAAGTTTCCCACAGACGGCGCCAACTGTTGATGCAAAAATCTACACGATCTGAAGCCAATGGCCATTCTTGCAAGATAAGAGAAATGATGACCAGCGTGGTGATGGCCAGGTGCACTCTGATGATCAAGTTAGTACTTGACGATTGAATATACGAGAAAGAATTTCATCTAGGATGGGATTTATGGCATACCTTTTTATGTTGACTAGTCTCACTTTTATAGAAAGTTGAAATTATCGTTTCTACATTTCCTTCTAGGAGAGAAGGGATTAGTTAATCGTATCTTTAGTGCAACCTTTAAATTAATCAAATCTTATCCTTTAATTACCTTATGAGATGGTCATCTTATCTTCATTACCTTATCAATACGGTTAGCTTACCTTATCTCTTTAATTTCCTTATCAGTTGCCCCCCGTTCCTAATTTTGCATGTCAAAAGTCTGGAACACTAAGTTGTTTTTGGCTTCTTTGATATATTTATGGTTTTGCACAGTTGCTACTCAATAGTGACACTTTCGAGCTCCACACTCATATAATTTTTTCACTACTACTTTCATTATAATTTTTCTTTCAAATAAGTAGATTTGTTCTCACAATCCAAAAATATAGATGTAACTCTATTGATGAATAGTAAACCTAAATGTAGACAAAAACTAAACAACTAGATATAATTAAAGAATATTTAGAATTATGAGTCAGGATAGGCATAAATGCATTTGCTCTTTCCATCATGCGTGTTAATATATATATATATAAACAGTGATCATTGCTTTGACAAGTCATGCTCGTTAATGAGATATTTCAATTGTTAATTGTATTATACTTTGAAATCAATTCTCGAGCTTGGGAATTTATCTTGAGCTCATCCTGAGCTATAGCTGGAACACTTTTTTTTTTTTTTTTTTTTTCTTTTCAATCGGGCTCTCTTTGCTAAGAGCTCTTAAGAATAGAGAATCCCATCAAATCAATGTTATGCGACTTGAAACTATTCTCCCATTGGCTTTGTTGCCTTTCAAGGATGTTTGAGTGTAACACTTATCCTTATCGTTGGGTTGCC
The DNA here is from genome assembly GCA_025631255.1 of Cornus kousa. Classification (NCBI taxonomy): domain Eukaryota; kingdom Viridiplantae; phylum Streptophyta; class Magnoliopsida; order Cornales; family Cornaceae; genus Cornus; species Cornus kousa. Next base: position 1,972 of record JAOTQH010273557.1, read on the forward strand.
TTTAATACTAGCGAAGTATATTTGATCATTACCAGCTCGACTCTTCAATGAAGGGAGCAGTCATTAATTATGAGCCTTACTTAGCTTACTCCTTTAATAAATGAGTAATTTTTACGAGCTTCATACAACTCCTTCTTTTAATAAGGAACTAGAATTTGTTGAGCTGAGCTCAACTCGCCCTTTAATAAGGGAAGTATATTTTACGAGCTTTACTGAGCTTGCCCTTTATTAAGGAAAGTATATTTTATGAGCGTTATTGAGCTCGTCCTTTAATAAGGGAAGTATATTTTATGAGCTTCACTTAGCTCGCCCTTTAATAGGGAAAGTATATTTTAAGAGCTTCACTCAGCTCGCCCTTTAAAAAGGGAAGTATATTTTACGAGCTTTACTCAGCTCGCCCTTTAAAAAAGGAGTTGTTTTTCTAATCTTCGTGAGCTTGTCCTTTAAATAAAGGAGGTACATTTTCCAAGCTTTATAAGAGGGGAGTAGATTTTTCGAGCTTCATAACCTTATCCCTTTGATAAGGGAGGTTGACTTTCCTGTGTTTCGTGAACTTATCCCTTCAATAAGGGAAATTAATTTTCACGAGCTTAGCTCGTTCCTTTAATAAGGGACTTATCATACCCCCTGTATAACTTCCATAATATATTTTTCTCAAAATACATTTCTATACTTTATACATATATCATATGAGCGAAAATTGAAGTAATGTTCTCAGGGAAGTTATTCTTGAGATCTTTTTAAAATAAAAGAACCTGGTTTCTTTTTATTTGATATCGATTAGGTAAATTTGGCTTTCCACCAAAAATAAGGGCTAAGTAGCGCTCCCAAGAACACTGCTCGGAGGTTAGGGTAGTTGTTTTGACAACAAGATAACTAGCATTGCCGACTAGGTATCGGTATTGAGATATATATATATATATATATACACATTCTACATGAATATATATCCCTTAATGAGTTTTACCCAGGATATATTATGATGTTAGCATAAGCCATAGTGAAATTTTTTCATTGCCAGCACATGACATACTCATTATTGGTATGTAGACAACTAAGTTTCCATGTACATCATACAATTATATGCATTACTGCTATGCGTGGTAAAATTGAGGGTATTTTATTTATTTATTTATTTATTATTATATTTATTATTTTTTCTTTCTTTTTGCAAAAATTAAAACGAAGTCATTCCAATCAATATCAAAGTAAAACCCTTAGAAGAGATTTACATGAAAAATTACAGAGATGAAAGTGGAGTACATAGCATGCTTTCAACCAAATTTATTCACATAGCATGTTATACATTACTTCAATAATAATATTCTTTAGCAAGAAATCCATCGTAAGAAATTATACACTAGTTAGGTGTTCTGATATCAATGTTCATTGGCTGCTTGTTAAAGGTGCTACACTTCAAATTGGTGACATTACTTTTCAAGGCCTCCCTTTTCATGCATCTTTACTCCCAAGGAATTTTTTATATTCCACCAAAGAGTACTATACGGTGAAACAAAATGATAGATAGGTGATTGAGAGACAATCCAAATGATTCTATGATTGTTTTTTATATTATTAATTGTCAAATTGGAGTGTTGGAGGGGAATTAGTTTCCGTCGATCGAAGGTTTCGGAGTCCAACAAATGCAAAATATAAGTGATTGAGACACTTGGGACTTGTAGACGTTGGGCACTTGATCAACATCCAGTTTGTATAATTCTTGAGTGTTTGACAGAAGGTTAAAGAGCTATACATAGAACTTCGATCAACAAAGCAAAAAAGACATTTTTTTTTGGTCATTATATGGAAAATTGTTTCGAGATGTCTAACACTCAAGAATTTATTTTCTCTCATTTACTATGTTATTGCAGAAATTAAGGTTTTTCATAACTAGGGATGATCTTAGAGCTCCTAGTCTATTATAGTATTCTACTAATTTGTAAAGGATTATTAGAAAATAAGGACACTGTCAGTATAGCCGGGCTATCCCATGCATGGAATACCGATTAAAGTAGACAATAACAAGAAATCATGATTAAAATAAGGATGAAAATAGACCAATAGAAGGGGAGAAAGAACTGTTACTAGGCAACCTTGCCTATAGTATTTGGCAAAGCCAATTTGAATATTGTTGGTCGCTGAAGCTCATTCCAGTTGATTGGTCGCTTCCGGGTCTCACCGGTTTTTCATCACTGAAGCTTCTCGCCGGTGTTCATGGATGTTGTTCTCTGTACTCGTCGGTGTTCATGTTCATGAATGCTGAAATTCTATGCACTCGCCGGTTGGGTTGTCTTAGGAGCTTCTGGGTCTCTCTGGTTTACACGTTGTTGGAGCTTTCAGGACTCCCCGTTTTCAAAGCTTCAACCCAAGTCATCTGGCCACTTCAACGTCTCTGTATTGGATTTCATGGAGTTGAGTCTGTTATAGCCTTCTCTTGTTATTTTCGTTTAAGATCTTGGGCACCACCCACCTTTATTTGCACTTTGCGCTGACAAGAATAATGACGCTTATTGGCTTGGGTGAGAGAGGAGATATTATAAATATATATATATATATATATATTTTCAAGTGACATTTTGATTGAGCTCTGCCCTTTTCTATATAGGAAGCAGACCCTATATCTCTCTCTATCATCACTTTCTTTTGAAAGAAAATACACTAATGCATGCTTCATCATGTGTCTTCAAATTTGACTGATGAGACCCTTGAATTTAATACTCCATATGAAAATAAACAGCCCCTTTGAGTGGTAGTGTTTGTGGAAGCCTTTAAATTTAAAATCATGAGACTTAACTGCGGGTAACGATGGCATTAGCAAAGCCTATTGCAAGTAATATTGTGATATAATAGTAAAATGTGTGGAACGTTGGAGCCATAACTTCTCTGGCAATTAGTATTCGTTCCCACTGTTGATGCAAAAATCTGCATGCTCCGAAGCTAGTGGCGATTTCTGCAAGACAATTGATGACCGGCGTGGTGCCGGCCGAGTGCACTCCGACAGTCAAGTTAGTACTTGACAATTGAATCTCTCAAAAAAAATTTCTATCTCAAATGGGATTTATGGCGTACCTTTTTATGTTGACTGACCTCACTTTTATAGAAAGTTGAAGTTGTCATTTCCGTATTTCCTTCCGGGAGAGAAGGGATTAGTTAATCGTATCTCTAGTGCAACCTTTGAATTAATCAAATCTTATCTTTTAATTATCTTATGAGATGGTCACCTTATCTTCATTACCTAATCAATACGGTTGGCTTACCTTATCTCCTTAATTTCCTCATCAATCTTCAATAATTTCTGTTGTGAAAAAAATGGAGGTTCATGTTTTAGTCTTTATGATAATTATGTGTAATGGTAGATGATTGCATTCCAAGCATATAAAAGAATAAGAAAGTAATCTACAAGTTGCATAAAGTTAGAATGGTACAAAATGTCTATATGATAAATTGAGTGTGACAACTTGAATTCTAACCCAAAATCTCAGTCCGAGTTGCTTTGGTTGGTTTGCTCGGGTTAAAGGTTGGGTTAGGATTGAACGTTTCATACGTCGGATAGAGCCCAAGTTGTACTTCCAATCCGCCTGAGTTGCATCTTTAGTGGGTATGAAGGTTGTAACAGCCCACTTCACCACATGGTATGATATTGTCTACTTTCGGCCCGAGCCTGCACGATTGTGGTCTTGAGTTTTACCCCCAAAAAGTTTCATACCATTTAGAATGAACTAATCCTACATATATATAGCGCTTTCCCTCTCCACACTCAGGTGATTTGGGATCGTGCACCTGTAGCTTGCTAGCATGGTAGTCTACCAGTGTCTCACGCCCGCCTATGCACACTAGCCCACAAAGTCATCACAATCCACCCTCCCTAAGAGGCCCGATGTTCCTGTAGGCATACTTCCAGCTGAGTTAGGCTTTGATACCATTTTGTAATAGTCCACTCCATCATATGGTATGATATTGTCTGTTTTGGGCCGAAGCCCGCACGGTTTTGCTCTTATTTTTTACCCAATAGGCCTCATGCCATTTGGAGATGGCACTAGCACATATAAGCATTTCACCTTCAGCTCACTCAGACAATATGAGATTTGGCAGGTTATGGGTGCACGATTTCACATCACCCGAATAAAATTCAAAAGCAAAACTAAGCGGGTTCAGACCCAAAGTGAACAATATCATACTATGTGGTGGAGTAGGCCCTTTTGTTACGAAAGTCCCCATTCCCATTGTCCTTCCTAGTTTCTAGATAAGTGTCTAACTTACTAGTTTTAGATATTATCTTTCTAAAATTATCCTCAAGTTTAAAAATTTTCTATGGAAGAACATTGTATATCTTTAATTTAATGGAGTGCTAGTTTTTGAAATTTTGAGAGAGACATGCATTAATCGTACGTGCCCTAAAAAAAATTGGTATGGGCGGAGGGAGTAAATGTAAAACAAATACAAAAAAGGGAATAAGGTAACCCTTATCATCTTTTATCTTATCATACACATCCTCTTTGCATGCTTATCATTTCCATTACCTCCTTTATTTTCATTACCTTGATCAAAATTGTTTGTTCAGGTTTTATTACAGTTTCGTCCTTTTGTTTATTCTCTTGTGCTTCCCTATGCGGTAAATTTTCTCGGTTTAGGCAAAAGATGGTGGAGGTGAGAAAGGGAAAGTAAGTTTAGTTCATGATGGTGTCTGCTAATCCATTGGCTGTTATTTTTTTATTTATTTTTTTCAATTTATACTAATACTTCATTTACTATGTCAAAATATTAAATATTAGGTGAGTCACAAATATGGATAGTAGGGAAGCTGAGAGTTGCATTGAATGGTACCTCAATTTACTTTGTCTCTCTTATTGTTATATCCTCACGTGGGTACTCATAATAGTTAGAAGTCTAATTATTGTGTAGGTGTGTTTCTGAGTATGTGAAATGTCTGAACAATTGATTCTCAAATCTGACGAGCAAAGAATGGCATACTCATTTATTTTTCCCTTCAAATTCTTGACTTGGTTTCCAAATTTCTCAATTGGGGGTTCAATGAATTGGACCAAAACTATATATATTTTTTAAAAATGTTATAATCTCAAAGAAAACCGATAAAGAGAGAGAGGTGGCGGCAATCATTTGGTTGGGATCGGGATGAAGCAGAGGTGAAGCAACGGAGAAAGGTGGCTTGTTGGAGTGATGAGGCAACAATGTTGATTTTGTGATATGAATTGGGTGGTGGTGGCAGTGGAGAGAGAAAGATCAAGAGTGGTGGCGGCGGAGTTCAGAGAGGGCGGTGTTGGTGAGTGACAGACAAATCGAGAGTGGGGAGTGTCAGCTATGGTGGAGAGAGAGGAGCGACAGTGAGGTTGCATTGGAGCTGCAGCAGGAGAATATATATATATGTGCAGTTTGTATGTACGTGCTTTAAAATAGTAATTTCGTAAAGTTAGTAGCGGTCATTTTCTTCATTTTGATTCATATAAGAGAAGGGTATTTTTGGAATTTAAATTTTACCGTTTCACTAGCTAAATTTTCGACTAACGGCAGGGGTTGTAAGAGTAATTTTGCAAAATTTTAGAAGAGGTTGACCGTAATTTCAAAGTTCCAATAAAATCTTAGAAGAGGTTGATCATAGTTTTTCATAATTTCGCACATTTTCTTCTTCTGCGTGTGAAAATTACCTACAAACCTTCAGATTTTCTGATTTATTAATTGACGTTGCAAGTGTCGTCCTCTCTATGTAGCTGTGATTTCCTTTCATCACCTAAATAGTGCCATCATTTCGTCTATTTTTGCTCTTGTTTGTCCAAATGCACAGTTAATAAAACTTGTTTGAGAACAAAGCAAAAGCTCAGCTCATTACTTGTTCATTAGAGTTGTAATGCCGACATGATCTTCATATATATATATATATATATATATATATATATTTGCTGGTTTAATCAAAAATTTAAGACCGAGCACCGAGAAACTCTGCTAATTAGGCTCTAAATATTTCACAAAAGCCATAGAAATTGCGTTTTAAGAAATGAATGGGCCCGGTTGGGCTGATGAATAACCCTAAGTTTAGAAAAACTTCATTCCACGGTCAAGATTGATCCCAGCTTAACTTAATCCAAAACAAGCCCTTGTTCACGTTATATATATTTTTTTGTTGATTAGACTCACTCCATAATTTACCACCGAGCACATGCTTGGATTAGGCACGAGTCTCTTGATCAAGGGATCATTTTTGCTGTATTGCTTGAAAAATTAAGACCGAGCTTAGAGAAACACTGCTAATTAAATATTTGACAAAAGCCATATAAATCACGTTCTAAGAAATGAATGAGCTCGGTTCGGAAAAATTTCATTCCACAGTCAAGATTGATCCCAGTTTAAACCTAATCCAAAATGAGATTAGATTGCTCCATAATCTTTCACCGAGCACATGCCCGAGTTAGGCACGAGTCTCTTGATCAAGGGACCATTAGGAAGCCACTAGTCGTGCCAAAGAAACACCTTTTCCCCATTCCCCACTTCAAATTTGAGCGTCTTCCTAGTTCTAGCTATACTTTTTAGTTGAAGGATCTTCCTCCAACCCCAAGAACTGTGTTGATTAGATTCGAATAAATATAGTCAGACCAAATAGACTGCTCGAGCATGGCAGCCCTATCGAGCATCTCCGGGTTAGGCAAACCGAACCCTCCCTCCTACCCTCTTTAGGCTTACAGATCCGAGTCCAAGCAATTATGGCTCCAGTAAACTTCAAATCAACTCCGGACCAGAATTGAGAATGACATCCACCTACCTGATAACCTCTTTAAGAAGATGAAATGCCGGACCAGTAAGCTTCAATGCTAATTGAGATACAGGACCAGCTACTAACTTTAATGACACGTATGAATTATTTTGATTACGGCCTATCACTAACTGACACGCAAGCCAAAATTACTTGCGTGTCAACTCGTAATTAGTTGTAATCACACAATTCCGAGAACTGTAATAATTTTGTTTTGGTGAGGCATCTAAAAATATCACTTTAATCAAAGCCTCTATTTCTTCCTTTAGTATGGAAACAGAAAAACATTAATTGCCATCAGCTCAAGCTTTCAAATCAATATACTTTTTAATACGTGAAAAAGTTGTATTAGTATCAAAAGTGATCTTATAAATATCTATTTTATCCCTTCAATTAAGTCCTTTTTATGTCTTTCTTTTTTTTTCTTTTTTTGGTAGATGTAGGTCTTAACCAATGTAAAACCTAATATAGAAAATCAAACTATAGGCTTCACTAGTCCTAATTCAAACCAGATTGATTCATCATAAAAAGAGAGGTTTTCTAAGGATCTTATAGTTATGGAGAAAATATTAAATATCTGGGGTATGTTATCCGGGGTCATCCCAGTCCTTGTATGTGGTGGGGTTCACCACACTATTCATGGCTCCCACTGTCAGGATTATCACACCCCCGGGTATTTAATATTTTCTCGTTATTATGGGGTTGCATGAAAGGATGTTAGTCTTAATGATATAAGGGTGGAGAGAGATGCGTGAAGAAAGTCATTGAAAGAGTTACATTAAATCAACCGACTACTCACATGGATATGCGGACCTCACAGTATGTGAGTTTCACATCTCCACATGAATAGTCGGTTTAATTGACAACCAACTGAAAATGACTTATCCTTGCCCAAAAGAAAAGACTTCACTGGGCCTATTCAAAATCTTAATAGGTTCACTTGTCATAGTCATGGAAGGGATTTATAACTGAAACGAGTAGTGATACACATTATGAAATTGTTTCAAGATACACTTGTATGTGGCTGTCAGAAACAATGTCACCAGTGTTCTTTATTGAGCAGACCTTAATAATAAACACTTGCAAAAAGATACTACATGAATGCCACTACTCCCACCTATGTGGCACTGTGGTTACCATTCATCATTCCATTCAACACTTGCATACTGAAAGTGAGAAATGAGACCGATAAACCAACTAACAACAACATTAAACAAAGTCTTTCCCGAACTACTTGAGGCCAGCTACATAGGCCACACCGATAACACCGAACCAACTCAGAGCGATGAATAACGGTGATCTTATCATGAACTATTAAAATTAATCAACATTTTAGGGGATTGGAGAGCTAAGACCCTCTTGAACGAGCTCGGTTGGGCTAATGAATAACCCTAAGCTTGGAAATAACTTCATTCTACTATCAAGATTGATCCCAACTTAAACTTAATCCAAACCGAGCAACCCAAGCCCTGCCTCCCTCCTCTTCAGGCATACAGGTCTGATCTCTATTGAGTATTACACATAAATAGATCGTTCAACGCTTATTACTTTGACCTCCTCTAAATCCGTTTGTCGGTGACTGGAAAATGACTTTGAATGTGAAAAGTCAGTAATATCCTTATGTTATAATAATATATTATATTACATTTTATACAAGAGAAGGGCAAAATTGTCATTTTATAAAATTTCGTCAACAAATTCTATCTAAATTTTTTTTAAGATAATAATAATAATAATAAAATAAAAACGCGGCCTAGTTTGGTGTGATGGAATGAGGGTGGAATGGAATGACCATTCCACTTTCTCATTCCTTTCTCTTGTTTGTTGTGCC
>JAOTQH010273568.1:0-10565 GCA_025631255.1 Cornus kousa
GTTTTAGAAAAAGATGTTGAAAATATTGCTTCTAAACAGATTTTTGCCCGGTGGCAAGCTATACTAAGTATATTTGAGTCATCCAGCATTAGTTCGCCCAGTACCTAATCATGATTATTCTTTTAATTATCATGATTATGTAAGTGCCTGGTACTTTATCTTACTCCACCAAAATATATGAGTCATTTACTCATTCATAGTTTATCAATTTTGATAACAAATTTAGTCACAAAAGTCTAATCCCTACATGGTTTCTTAAATGGTGGTCTCAATTTGGCTCAATTCCTGAAATCTTGCCCCTAAAACTTGCAAACCAAGTCAAATACTTCCACACAGTCTACAAAGTTACCAAACAGAATTCGAGGTTTCCAATTCTCCTCCTCTTCTCCTGTAAGTACAAAGTTCCATGGATTTTCAAATGGCAATATGATATCCAAGGAGATTTAGTTATTCATCGCCACTATGTAAAATGGTGGGATGCCTTTCAGATTGACAGAATCCTTAGTTACATGGAAAGTGATTTTCCAAAACAGTTATCAACTCAAGTTACCGTTGCCTCACCGGCAGAACCAGTTACTCAGTCCAAACAGACATCGGCACAGCCCAAATAGTCATCTTCTGCAACTACTTCCAAGTCACGAAGATCTACCTCCAAATCGGAGATAGAAGATCTCAAAAGAATGGCAGCATATTTCATTGATCATCTACAAGAGATATCACGCGATGATGAAGAAGCTGATGATGCCTCTTTTTCTGCTGCTGAATCTAGTCACCCGATCAATTTATATGATGATTTTGTATTCCAAGACAGTTAGAATCTATATGAAAATGATCCTTACAAATAAAAGGGCCAAGTCACTATATGCTACAGTCACCAAATAGTCATCATTGCTACAGTAATTGCTACAGTCGCGTTGCTACAGTAATTGTCGGTGGAAATCACTATTTCCACAGTCTCCCGACAAGTCACTATTCATCTACATTATTTTATTATTTATGAATAGTAAAAAGCAGTCGGTTACTTTTTGAAAGCCGGAAATTGCGCTGAAGAATCTCTCAACAAGACAGAAGCTTGGCTATAAAAGCAGTGGCCAATCCCATTGTCATTCAGGCTTCATTTTCAGAGAGAATTCAACTTCAGTTTTCATATTATCATTCAGTCGTAATATTTCAGTCTCTATTTTATCTTTCTTGTTGTAATACATCACCAGTTATAAAGTATACAACAGACTACCAGTAACATTCCAATTATTTGTAAGTTTATTTCTTTGTAATTATCTTCAGTAATATCAGTTCTATTTCAGTTATCTTTATTTTGTTATTATTTTGTTATATTATCTTTATATTGTGTTATATATATATACTGGTCAGTTATACACCGCCTTTTTAATTTATTGATCTTTTCTGTTTTAAGTTATTGTGCGCTTCCCCCTTTGATTACACCGCCTTTTTAAACATATATAGTATTTGAAATCATAAGAGTAATTTTGACCAACAGGCCTGTGGCCTAACAGTACAAGGTTCCTACTTCCCAAAAGGAGGTTAGGAGTTCGAATCTCAATGGAGACAGTGTGTGTGAGTCCAAACTAGAAAAAAATAATAATAATAAAATAAAAATAAGAGTAATTTTGGAAAATATGATCATTTTATATTTGCTTTCATATTATGCAAACTAACAAAATGATAATTTACCACAACTTTCCTGCTAACCAAAATCTTGCTGGAAATTTAATTCTTCTTTCTTTTACTTAATCCTTTCATTTTCCATCATAATTTTTGTCTAACCATACGAACCTATGGAATTTAATTTTGTTGATGTGTTATGTGAACAAAGTCTTCAAATGTCTTGGGTTCTTTCATTTGCAGTCTCCCAAATAAGAGTAGAGAGTAGATATTTGATGCGTCATCCAAGCTATGTCATTAATGTACCAATCTAATGACAATGCGCTATTTAAAAAAAATGTTTGTCCACCTAGCTACTTCTAAAATTGCTGATAACGGGATATAACATGCTGCACTATTTCAAAAAAAAAAAATTTGGCTCACCTATTTATAAAATTGTAATATGTTATATTTGATTGTGTGTGTACACTAATGAAATGGCGTGCACAATACACCCAATAAAATAAATCCTACGAGAAGGTACTGGATGTGCCTAGCGCATTGTGCACCGAACTCATTCAAGCTATACATGCACAACACGTGCCCGCCCATACACAACACTTGCGATTCAAATGAGTCTAGTGCAAGGGCAGATGTATGCCCACCCCCAAAAATATAAATCTTTTGTTTTTAGTATAAGCAATTTTAGCTCAGCTCAAATAATAATAATAATAATAATAATAATAATAAAAACAAAAAAAGTACTAATATTAACCCATCAAAAGAAATATTAGCCCACCATATCGCTGTCATTTTCTAGATCCGTCCTTATCTTATTTGGTACACAATACGCTGGACGCCAGTGTGTAAACGTATCATGTTTTGTATGTGTGTATTATTCCTTTAAACTTTTGGTCTTTTCTCAGAAGGGCATTTTTTTGGTCACTTTAGTTAAAGCGAATGATAGGTGGAGACACATAACAATTGGTGGAAGTAAATAAGGAAGCCCAGTCGTCAAGTAATGCTACATTTAGTCATTTTAATTCTGCGGTCTCTTCTTGACTTGACTGTAGTCTTTCCCAGTCATGCAAAGTCATACTGTTGCATTTATTTATTCATTTAATTTTTTAATAGTAAATATACATTTTTGCTCACTTATATCCTCCCTCTTTGATGACGAGTGTTATATTATTGGGATTCATACCCTTTCGTTTTATTTTTGCAAGTTGAAAGTGCAATAATATATATATATATATATATATATATATTGTTTTAAAAGAAAAACCATCACAAATTAAGAAAAAATTTCAATCAATGAAATTTTGAGATTTGTGTCCCAGAAAACTTTTATTATTATTTGTCAGTAAATGGGAATTTTTTTTATTAGTATGAAGCAGAACTAGAAATTGATTATATATTCTCTTGTACCAAAATATGAAAAAAATTCAGATTTATATTTCCAAAAGTAGTAAGAAAATCTTTGTTTTGGGTTGATATTTCTTAATTGACTAGTGAAATGCATGCAAGAATGTGGGATCATGAAAAGTAATAGTTGCAAATGGGAACTAGACTGGTCAATTCAACAAGTAATAGAGACTGGGCTTCAAAAAAGCTGATATGTGACATTATAAATTAATTATTCCAAAGAAAAATAAAGTGTCATTTTCCCCTTTAAGTCGGTTGGCCTTTTGCTTTGGCTAAATGTAGGACTACTGGCCATGAAGTCTATACTAAGACCGAATAAATAAATATTAAATTAATGTAAAAAAAGAAAAGAAAAAAATGTAATTCTCAAAATTAAGTCACACAATTCTTGTAAATAATTGTCGCTCTTATGTTTCGTCTCATACTATTCTTACGGTCGGCGCACATGCTATTATTTTGTACGATATAAATTAATTTTGTCATTTCAACACTTCCGCTTTATCACTACCTCTCCGCTCCCCCAACCCTTTCTCAGAGTGTTTTAACTAAAAAATATTTACTACAAAGGTTCTTTTGTACCATGTAAATTAATTTTGTCATTTCCACACTTCTGCTTTATCACTACCTCTCCGTTCCCCCACCCTCTCTCCTAGTGTTTTAACCAAAAAATATTTACTACAAGGGCAAAGTAATACATCAAGCCTTGCTTCTTGTGATTCCTGTACAAAACTAAACAGGAGAACAAAAAATTCGCTGTGAAGAATGCGTTTATAAAGAAGCCACAAAGGATTAGAAATAACTCAAAAATTTAAATTATATAACGATCTTCTAGAAATTAGAAGTATCACAATTTTTATGAGCATTACTTTTTTACTCCTATTATTTAATTGGATGGTGCGGGTATACATACCCTTTTTTAGAACACATCTATAAAAAGGTTGATATGAACTTTTAATTTTGTATTTGTATTATTTGCCAATAAATTATGTATAATTTTGAATTTGCCCACACTAAAATTATGAAAAAAATTCAATATTTAAATTTGTCCCTACTGATATTTTTGGATATGACCTAAACTCCTCTCTCATTTTATATTTGGTTTTTGTATGTATAGATTTTAAAATTTCAAAACTGCTCCCTTCAATTGTGTTTTTATACTTCTATTTTGTATATATAGAACTTTATATATACTAAAATTGTCCCATACTTCTAATTTTTACTTCAATTTTCAATTCTCCTTCTCTCTCATCATTGGACACTCCATATCTCCATCTTTAATCCTCCGTTTTCCTATGCTACACGGCCTTCTTTCAGCTTTTTTTTTTTTTTTTTCGAGAAAAAAGAAAAAAAAAAAAGAAAACCTAAAAAAAATTTATCTACTTCTCTTTAGACTGTTTTAGTGTATATGATACATGAAAATCATGAATATACACTAGTTATAAAAAGGTGAAGACTCATAATATAAAGCGCACAATTCCTTATTTATTTTATTTAACTTAACCAAATTTAATTTTTGATTGGAGAACCTACCTAGAGCTAGTTCATGTTTTTAATACAAAAATAAGTTTTACTCATTAAATTTTAAATTATTTCAAGCAGGGGTCTTAATTAAATTGGCTTATTAGAAAAATTTTAATAGTATACACTAAAAGGATAAATTCCACTAACCTTTTTTGTCATAATTATAAGGACCTCCCCATATAGTTTGTTAAATTACTCGGATCTAAATAAATCATAATAGTTGCCCCATATCGACTTCCATTGATGAGAGTTTTCTGCCAAATCGAGCTCTCTATATCTATTTTTGGCAACCTGTACTACTCATCGGACTGGACTGAAGCTCGCCGGAGTTACGGCTGTATTTCACCGGAAACAATATATGGTTGAATGAAGCTCACGGATGACACAGGTTTGGTCACTGGCTTTTTGGTTTGAATGCTCAGTTGAGTCTTCAATAAGATTTAGCAAGCTTTTTCGGTTTGGGTCTCTTGAGCAGGTCTATGTAAAAATGGTTATATTGGTAGGGGTGAAGTATTTTGGTAATTCTCTTACTTTTTAAGGTTTTAAAATGTCTTTAATGGAAACATTAGTAAAATTCATCATTGACTCGCGGTGAGAGAAGGGAGGTTCGTGTAGGTTAGATTCTTCTTAAAAGAGGTTCGAGTAATTTCTCAAATCATAGGAAAAATTCATATAATTATGACAAATTATAAGGAGGTCCTGTAACTATACAAAAATAAGATATTTCCTAACTATAATACAAACACATTTAAATTTCTTTTATTTGGCATAGTTGTGTTACTTCAATGCACACAACTTTTTTCTTCAGTTTTGTATGAATATCTCACTTAATATAAAAAAATCATCAAGAACAATTGTAAATGTTATAAATAAAAATATTATCAATCAATATATATATATATATATATATATATCTTTAATTTATTACTTTGTTTTGAAAAAATATCTTTAATTTTTGTTTCTATAAAGAAGTCCTCTTTGAAATAGTCAAAAAGAAAAAAGAAAAAGAAATAGATAAACATCTCCTTGGTCATTGCACGCTATGCTTTCGTCAAAAAGATTTAAAGATAGCTTCACACACTCGTGAGACCATGCAAGTGTTCACACGTATGACTTAGTCACCCCACAAGAACTTTCGAACGCTGTTTGGTTGATTATATGCAGTGCTTGATTTCCTTTCACCATCTTATATAAATCCCGCTAATCCATCCATCCTTGTAATTTGCTATACACACACAACTCCATTAATACATAGTAATTTACCATGGAGAAGACTAATTGCTTCCTCTTGTCCATCTCCTTACTGGTAAACTGTTTCATGGTTTGCTTGTCTAGCTCCATCACAAACTTAACCACCGACCAATTTTCTCTTCTTGCCTTCAAAACCCTAATCACTTATGACCCTCAACATGTATTGGCAGGTAATTGGTCCTCCACTACATCAGTTTGCAATTGGATTGGTGTGTCTTGTGGTCTTAACCACGTGAGGGTCACGGCCTTGAATCTCTCTCATTTTGGTCTCCAAGGCACTATCGCTCCACATCTTGGAAATCTCTCATTTCTCGTATCACTTGATATCCGTGATAACAATTTCAATGGAAATATACCCAAGGAGTTGTCTCATTTACATCGACTCAAAGAAATCCATTTGCAAAACAACAAGCTCACAAGTGCAATACCATCTACCATCTTCAACATTTCTTCTTTGAGAAGAATTGATTTCACAAACAATAGTTTGTCTGGAAGTTTGCCCATAGATATGTGCAGCAATCTTCCTAAACTTGAAGGACTCTATCTTTCTCGAAATCGGCTTCATGGACAAATTTCTCCCACTTTATATAAATGTAGGGAGCTCCAATATTTGTCATTGTCATTCAATGGCTTTGATGGAAACATACCTAGAGAAATTGGCAAACTGACTATGCTCAAGGAGTTATATATTGGTAATAACAACTTGAAAGGTACGATTTACGTTCACATCTGACCCAAGAGTTTGTAGTTTTGAGATATATATATATATATATATATATATATATATATATATACACCTTCTATTGAAGGTGTTTCCCACACAAATTGTTCAACAATGTCACGCATAACACTAGACCGATCAATAGGACTTGTAAGTTTCCTTCTTTATTTTTGAGTTTGTTTTTCTTTTTGTTATATGTGAAGGGTATTCTATAATTACTTGTGAGCATCAAAACAAGGAATTCAAGTCTCAGGATCGATTCCTCCTAATTGTAAACAATTTCTTATGGGTGACGCCTACAGATATAGTTACCCAATTTCGGAAGAGCTTGTACGAGTCCTGTGGATTAGTTAGGGAAAAACCTTGGACATCCCAATTAAATATATATATATATATATATATATATTGCGTAATTATATTTTCATTACAAACATACTAGTACAACAACGGAGAAAATTATATATGTGTTCCTTCTAACACTTTTGCAGGTGTAATTCCTATGGAGATGGGTAATCTTCCACGTCTGGAAATATTGAGCTTTCAAAATGGCTCTCTAACAGGCCCCATCCCATCTTTCATCTTCAACATTTCTTCTTTGAAAAGTATTGATTTCACAAATAATAGTCTGTCTGGAAGTTTGCCAGTAGATATGTGCATCCATCTTCCTAAACTTGAAGGACTCTATCTTTCTTGGAATCGGCTTCATGGACAAATTCCATCCAGTTTATACAAATGCAGGGAGCTCCAATATTTGTCATTGTCATTCAATAGACTTGATGGCAGCATACCTAGAGATATTGGCAAAGTGACTATGCTCAAGGAGTTATATCTTGGTAATAACAACTTGGAAGGTATGATTTTATGTGCACATCTGACGCAAGAGTTTGTAGTTTTGATACATACCTTCTATTGAAGGTGTTTCCCTCGCTAATTGTTTAATCATATCATGCATAACACTAGATCGATAGGACTTGTAAGTTTCCTTCTTTTATTTTTTGTTTGTTTTTGTTTTGTTATATGTAAAAGGGTGTTTTATAAGTATTTTTATCATCGGGTCTCAGGATCGATTCCTCCTAATTGCAAATAATTTTTTAGAGCGACGCCTACAAATATAGTCCAAGCTTTTCCCGATCCTAGAGGAGCTTGTTGGGGTCTTGTGAATTAATCGGGGAAAAGCCTTGGACATCTCAATTATTGAAAAAAATATATATATTTTTTATTGCTTAATTATAAATTCGTTACAAACAAACTAGTACAACAAGGGAGAAAATTATATATTTGTTCCTTCTAACAACTTTGCTGGTGTAATTCCTTTGGAGATGGGTAATCTTCCATGTCTGGAAATATTGAGCATTCAAAGTGGCTCTCTAACAGGCCCCATTCCATCTTTCATCTTTAACATTTCTTCTTTGAAAAGTATTGATTTCACAAATAATAGTCTGTCTGGAAGTTTTCCGGTAGATATGTGCGTCCATCTTCCTAAACTTGGAGTACTTTATCTTTCTCGGAATAAGCTTCATGGTCAAATTCCATCCGGTCTATACAAATGCAAGGAGCTCCGATATCTATCATTGTCATTCAATGACTTCAATGGCAGCATACCTAGAGAAATTGGCAACTTGACTTTGCTCAAGGAGTTATATCTTGATACGAACAACTTGGAAGGTAATTTAAGTTCAAATCTAGCTGACAAGTAATTAAGTAGTCTTGATATATATATATATATATATATATATTCCGTTGAGAAGAAATTCCATAAGCAAAATAGAAAGTTGATAAAGTTGTATAGGAGTTTTTCTTGCTAACTACAAATATTCATAACACTAGCTAAATAGGTCTTGTTTTTTTTATTTTTTATTTTACTTTATTTCAATGACTATATATGTGAATTTTTTTGTTATATGTAAAGGGTGTTTTAAATGAAGCTGTGAGCATCAAAACAAGGTACTCATATCATCTGTGACCATTATATATGTGTTGTTGCTTTTGACAACTTTGCAGGTGTAATTCCGTCAGAGATAGGCAATCTTCAACATTTGGAAGTACTGAGCATAATTGATTGCTCGCTAACAGGGTCCATCCCATCTTCAATCTTCAACATTTCTTCTCTGAGAATAATTAATTTCTCAAACAATAGCCTGTCTGGAAGTTTGCCAGTAAATATGGGCAACCATCTCCCTAAACTTGGTAGACTTTTTCTCTCTTGGAATCAAATTGAAGGCCATATTCCATCCAATTTACACAAATGTGGGGAGCTCCAAGATTTGTCACTGTCATTCAATGGCTTTATTGGCATCATACCTAGAGAAATTGGCAATTTGACTATGCTCAAAGAGATAAATCTTCGTGAAAACAACTTGAAAGGTATGATTTTAATTTCACATCTAACTCATTAGTAGTTTTGATATATACTAAATGTGGAGAATAAATTCCATAAGCATAATGGAAAATTGATGAACTTGTCTAGGAGTTTCCCTTTCCAGCTAATTATTCAACCATATCATGCATATCACTAGCTATATATGTCTTGTAGGCTTCTTCTCTATTTTATTATTCTTTTCAGTGAGTGTATATGGGAAGATTTTATTTTATTTCTTCTGTCATATAAAAAGGGTATTCTAAATATACTTGTGAGTATATAAACTATGAGTTGCGCGGTATGGAAGTGGTGTGAAAAGTTTGATTTGAAACCAAAGTCCTAGAGGAGTTGAATAAGTTTAGCTTGCTCTTTTGATTAATTTTTTTATTATTTTTATTTTATTGAATTAAAGCTAAACCAATCACAAGATAATAAAAATTATACAGGTAAAGTAAATAAAGTTAGAGATATCAGGATCTTCTTTTTCTTTTCTTCTAATTTTTATTTTTATTTTTATTTTTTTATTTTTATTTATTATTATTATTTTTTTTTTACGTAAGAAGAACATCAACAAGGAAAAAAACCACGGAATCTAGTTGTCTCTACCAAACGAATCGACCATCTCGAAACACTGTTATACAAATCCTGTGTGAGCCTCACATCCACTCCTTAACCAAGAACTATTAGCTGGACATCCTTGGCTAACTCCTATGAGTCTTCATCAAGTTGTTGGGACTAAAGAGTAAAAGAGAAAATAAAGAGATAATCTTAGAAATCACAAAATTTAGAGGGACACTGTATAATTTTTTTTCATACATATGAAATTTTTTTTAAAAAATTAACACATATATTATAGAGGGCGGGCCAGGCGATGGGGCATGCGCCCAGGCCCTTTATTGGCTCCGTCCCTGCATTTATCAATATAATATCAAATTCTTCTGTAAAATCTCTTTTTCCTTGTGGATTCAAGGCACCCCCTAATTCAAGGCACTCTTGTGGATTCAATATAACCATTACTAAAAAATAATTGGTTGATTATTATGTCAAAAACTCCCTCCAAAACTCTAAGAATGGAAGATAATATGTCTCTCTAATGCATGTAGAGCTGGAGAAAAGAAGAATTTTTATAGACTATGGAGTCCAAATTAAAGTAGGAAATGAGTTTTAAATTTTTTTTGGACGTCCTTAGATTTGGCTGAAAAATTAATCAAAAATCAATCGAAAAACTTAGAGTTCCTATAGTATTATATATATTTGGTAGAGAAGCTGAAAATTGGTGGATTTTTTGCTTTGAAACCATATAAAAGGACTGAACTATATGTATGACTCATAAATAACATAGTACAAGTACAATAGAATAATAACTATAAATAGATAGATTTAGTTATGCAAATTTGATTTTTTCCAATAGTTGAGGTTAGTACTCTTTGGCAATTCAATTATATTCAATTGAACCCTTTTATAAAAGGCTATATTGATTTATACTTTTACTCTTATTTAGATTACTAAAAATCAACATCATATATATAAGTTTTCCCTGCTTCGTCAATCTTAAAGCTTGATTAATAATGCTAAGGCATTCATGTTGTGAATGGCAGGTACTTTACCAGATGAGATTGGTAACCTTAATCTCGAGAGACTTGATGTCTATGGAAACACCTTAACTGGCACCATTCCGTTCAAAAT
>JAOTQH010273579.1:0-10565 GCA_025631255.1 Cornus kousa
GTCACTGGTACTTTTAACCATGAGGTGGCCACATAATTAGACCTTAGAGTACACACAAACTGTATGCAACCTTCTGTTAGTTTAATTTAATATATTACTTATTTTCATGTAAAGTTTTTGTTTTTTGTTTTTAATTATTATGGTAAGTAATTTCCATGTAAAGTCTCAAGTAGTTCTGCCATCATTTTTCATATAGTTCATACACACACATGTATGTGTGTGAATATATGTGTATAATTGAATTGACAATGAGCTAGTGGCCTAGCGATATCGGTTTCTTACCTCCCGAAAGGAAAGTTAAGGATTCAAGTCTCAAAAGAGACATGCGTGTGTGAATACCAAAAAAAAAAAAAAAAAAATGGGTGATTATATTATTTGGGAAAAGGCAAGGGTATTTTCGTCTTTTAATTCATTTTTTAGGTTAAAGGGGATTTTGACAAAGTGAAAGGGTAATTATGTCTTTTTACATGTAAAAAGTGGGTTGACACCATTAAAAAGTAACTTTTGGAATGTGAATAAAAAATTGATCAAAGGTTTGTAATGTGAGTGATAGTTATTTTCGAAAATTGTTTCAATATAATATTTGGTCAAACCTGAGGGGGTGTCATTGAAATTAATCCTAAATAATATTATTATAATGAGGTATTTTTGTAATTTTAAAATAATAATTGTATGTTTTAAGGTTAGATTTGACATTTCACAGCCCATTTAACAGGTTGGTTACCAATTTTGGGTTAATTTGATAAATTTTGTTAGCTTATGGTTTTTTTTTAAAAAAAAAATTGAAGATAGGGTTTTATGCACGATTTTGAAAGTGGGGAGGAGTTTTATAATTTTAACCCTAATTTTTAAAAAATTATATTTCATTTAAAAGCAAACTAGCTCTATGTTTGATTTTAAGACTGTTAATTAATTATATCATTTGACTTAAAGCTATTTCATATGTCAAAAACCATAAAAATTCGGCTTCCACAAGAAAGTTGATAAGCACATTTTTCTGCTTTCTCCTGCAACAATTTGGATTAAGAAGTATTTCCATTCAGTCACCATGGTGGCTTCATGAGGGACTAAAAAGCTCAAGTTTTCTTATATTTGTGTGCTTGCATGCGTGCATAAGACTTAAGTGTGTGTGTTTATTCTAAAAAAAAAAAAAAACCAGAGGCAGCACTAAGACATCTCCGTTTGTTTGGATGTAAAATATTTAGTTTGTGTGAAGTTTTTGGACAGTTGAGATTCCAAACAACTCATCCTGGTGGTGTTGGGGAAAACTACTCCAGTTGGGGCATATTGAAAGGGACTTAATTCAGCACAAAGTTTAACAGTGGAAGGAAAAGTGGGAAACTATCCCTAACCCTAATTCATCTCAAGAAGATAACATTTTGTGGAAACCTTCCCCAGATGGTAAATTTCCTTTTCCATCATACCTTGAAATTCTTATTCCATCTCTATCTCTCCCCCTTCCATCACCACCAATATAAACTAGCAGCCCTTAATCTGGTTTCAGCCTTGTATTCCCAAACACTGTTTTTGTTTGTGGATTGCAGCTCTAAAGTGACTCTGCAAAGTATAATCCTGCTTTAAGGTTTCTGCACCAGCCTAACGTATGTAATACACGTCTCTCTCTCGGCCGAAGAAACACATAAATTTGGAATCAATTTCAATAATTGTGTTGTGTTCATGTGCTTCCTAATGACTGACATTCCAAAGCAAAATCAAGTAGGGTTCTTGTTTCTGAACTCACTGATGTTGCTTGTGTTTATCATATATGGAAAGAACATAATGCTCGAATCTACAATAATATATGAAATGAAACATTATTAAGGAGATATATTGAGAGATACTTACTAATCCCTAAAAGTAATGAACTTTTAGACCTATTCTTAGAAAGACAACCTGAACCAGTCCAAATATGCCAAAGCTAAGGGCAATTATGAATAGGAAACTCTAATTCCACAGGCAAAAATAAGAAATAATTAATGATTCCGAACATAAGAATTACAGTCATTGTCTAAAGCATCAATGGTCCTCGATGGAAGATTACAAAACAAACCACAATATCAATTGTTGAAACCAAACTGGTTCAACTCATGTGCTACTGCATTTGAGATTCTGGAAGCAAACTGAACTACGAAAGCATGAATTGAATATCCTCAAATTTGACTGAAACATCATAATCACACATGAAAATATTTAGATGGTTTACATACATCCTTTGCAAAACTCTTGCCTAAATCTATTGAAAATACTCACCCAAGGATTGCAATCTATACAGACTCTTGAGCACAAGAGCTGAAATGTTAAGAACAATAATATTTTTCCAATTACATCCTATTATTGCCAAATCCTCAAGTACAGGGCAACCTGAAAGAACATTGACAACAAACACACTTTCTAGTTTTAGTACCACTAGAGTATTACAAGTCATAAGCTCGC
This sequence comes from Cornus kousa, assembly GCA_025631255.1. Taxonomy (NCBI): domain Eukaryota; kingdom Viridiplantae; phylum Streptophyta; class Magnoliopsida; order Cornales; family Cornaceae; genus Cornus; species Cornus kousa. The sequence goes on from JAOTQH010273579.1 coordinate 2,434, forward strand.
GAGGCAGCATGACGTGCCTACTGTAATCGAGGCAAATATCAACCTCACAAACATTACGTAATGTTCCAATATAAACCCAATGATTAAGATGCGAACTCTCACAAAATTCAGAACAACTCAGATGGAATTTACGCATATCTGAAACATTAAGTAGTAGTAGCACACAATAGACAAGACTTATGAACCTTTTTCTCATTCCATTTGTAGGTTCACCGTTAAGTAACCAATCATCAAAGTGAACATCTGTAATTGATGTCCAGTGGTACTTCCACTTGGTTGACAAGAGGCTAGTTGCCACTGCATATTTTGTTGGAAGGAAGGAGAGGCTATGCCCAATTAGACTGCTTGGTAAACTGCTTATCCTGTCTTCTTCTTCTTCATTTCTCATGGTTTTGATAAGCTTTCCGCATTTCGAAATTGAACCCATAACTTCTGTGATGGTATCAACAACATAAATATATATATGAAGTGATAAAATAAAATTCCCGACAATTTGAAGAGTTCATAGAGTTATATACCTATGAGAATTTTGCACAGAATGATTTCACACAATGGTTAAGTACCTGGAAGGAGCATTGATTTACATGTGTGTATATACTATTAAATTAAACAATTCCAATGCAAAAATCAGCTAGGTTTTAGGAAATCACAGTAATATGCCCAGTCAGTGTGTTTGGCAAAGTGCTTATTCTTTCTTCTTCATTTCTCCTGATTTTGATAAGGTTTCGACGTTCCCAAATAGAACCCATTAACTTCTGTGATGGTATCAACGAAATAAATGGTATATAAGAACTGATAAAGCAAACTTCTCAACAATTTGAATAGTTCATGTAGTTATATGCCTATAAGAGTTTTGAACTCAGTGATTTTTTACACAATGGTTGAGCAGCTGGAAGGAGCATTGATGCGTATATGTGTTATATATATTACATTAGACACATAATACATAGATACCTTACGAACAAGATCGGAGAAGATGCTTCAATCTAGGGTTCAGAAAACCTGTCACAAATGCAACAATCAGCTAGGGTTTAAAAAACCAGTCACCTAGGGAAGGAAAGAAGCGAGGTTGAGAAAATCAGAGAAGCAAAGGTACCTTAAGAGTTACAAACAAAATCGGAGAAGATGCTTCAATCTATTCAACTCTCTTCTTTTCCTCTCTATCCGGATCTGTGTCCTGTACTCTTTTCAAAGCTTTGTTTGGCAATTTTAGATGAGAGGTAATAAATGCACTTCATTTTTAGCTGCTTAGTGATCCCACAAGTATCATTCCTCTCTACACTTGATGATCCTGCAACTATAATTCCTCTCTGCAGCTTCTTAATGATCTGCAACTATAATTCCTCTCTACAGATGCTTAATGATCCTGCAAGTATCAGTCCTCTCTATGTGCAACCTGCAAAAGAAAGGAAAAACAAAAGATTGAAAATAATAACAATATTTATATATATATTAAGTTATTAGAGGTTGATAAACGAATTGTTACATAGTTGGTTTTTTTTTTTTTTTTAGTTGGTACTCACACACGCATGCTTTCATTGACGCTCGAACCCTGACCTCCTTAGTGAAAGTCGGTCCAGCAATATCTCCAACTGTTTTGGAGATCCAAAAGGTCAATGTATGTTCCCTCACACTAGATACAATCTATTTTTAATTTATCTACAGTTTTTTTTTTTTTTTTTATGAAACAAGAAAATTAATTAACATATGAAAAAGGCATCAACGAAATCATTAAATACACCAAATAACATGCTACCAAATAACATTCTTTTACTTTCTTATCTGATGTTCTTTATCAAACCCAATCTTCTATTGTCAAACTCTTTGGCTTTGTTTGATCGAGACTGGAACACCCATTCAGTACCTTGGCTTAACCTTAATCCATCAAATATCCCTAACACTAATTCATCTCACAAAGATATCATCTTGTGGAAGCCTTCCCCGAATGGTAAAGTTTCTTTTTGTCATTCCCTAAGTCCCACAAAGCGGGAGCGCAAAAAGGATAAAATTTAACTCACATAGTGAGATCGAAAGCAAGAGCGGGAGAGCGTCGACGCCTGTTTAGAAGAATCATGTGACTTAGGTCATACCTTGGAATTCTTATCCCATCCCTCCCCTCCAATTACCAACAACATAAACTAGCAGTCCTTAATCTAGTTTCGGCCTTCCATTCCCAAATGCTTTTTCTGTTTATGGATTGCAGCTTTAGAAAGACTCTATACCCTGTCATAGGGCTTTTGCACCAGCCTAATGTATGCAATCTGTGCCTATTGGTTGAAGAAACACAATCCTTTTCTTTTTCTCTGTGTAGTTTCTCCTATACTATTTGGAATCATTTTCAATATTTTCAATATTTCTCCTATACTATTAAGTTTATCAAGTTAATCTTCAACTCTATTCAAAAATCCCTTGTGTTGTGCAAATGCCCAAGTGTAAACATGTAAAATGAAACATTATTAAGGATATATATTGAAAGATACTAATCACCAACAGAAATGAACGTTTAGTCCTATTCTTAGAAAGACAACCTGAATAGAGAACTCTTACCTACTTAGAAAGACAACCCGAACCAGTCCAAATATACCAAAGGTACGGCCAATCATGAATAGAAAACTCTTACTTCAATCACAATAGCATATTAAGAAATTTCCACAACTAATTTGATGCAATTCTTGGACTTGTTTTTTCTCTTTTTTCTGAACCGGCACTTTTGAAAACTGAACCCAATCAAATAATTTGGCACAAGAAGTCAACATTGCTACAACTAATTATCTGCCTTAACTGTTCAAGATGCTGACATCTTACTACAGTCATCTATACATCCATGCAACATATGCTAAAGGATTATAACTGTTTGAAACTTTCAAACAGTAATCAGTATACTTGGGCTATTTCTCAATAATCACTAGTTATTCATGTGCAAGTTCCAAAACATAGAGTGAAAAAGAGTCATGTGAGTGTACGATCCTTTAAAATCACTTCTCCTTCAAACAAGAGCAGATACAGAACTTTCAAAACTAAGATAAGTCAACACCACATTGTACAACTCCATAATTCCTCCTTCAAGCATCCATAAGTATGCAGAGTCACCCTTCTTGGGCACCCTAAATCATAGAACTCAAACCTCCATGACATAGTAACCATGTTCACAACTTAACCTAGGGAGCTGGAATAACGTAGGTAGATGAGAAGGATACTCTTAAATATTATGTTGCCAGACAAGTGGTAGCCTCATTGAAGATCTACGGTGTCTAGACAATTCTCTAAGTAAATACTAAAAATGCGAACCAAAAAATATTAACTCATAGTAATAAAACTCTAAATAAAATTAACTATAACATATACCGACAAGTTGAAAACAACCATAACTATACTTGTTGGGTAAGATTATAGTAAATTACAATCTCACCATTTTTGAACTTGGCTTAAATGGAAGAACTTCAATTATATATGGTTTTTAGGAAGATAATATGAAAAATGTTTCTTCCTATCACTAGACATTGCAGATAAGGCAACGAGATTATCTATTGATCATCTTTTGCAAAATGGTATACGTTATATACCTCAATTTCGTCCAGGTTAGATAGACCCTGAGGCTGAGGGCATATCAAAATATATGTGTGATTCAGTCTTTGAGCAGTGGTAGGTTCCATGGAAAGAATGAGCAAAAATAGGTTATCCAGGGCAAGTATGAATATCAATAAGAGAAATATACGCAAAACAAGGTTTTCTGTATAGCCTTCTACCATAATATATACATATATATAATATGAACAATATCCTTTCCAGGTCATTAATCATTAAAGAAATTAAAGGATTTTACAGGTCAGATGGCAAGATTCATCAAATCTTGGGGCATGAGATAAGAGCTAACATCAGGACGTTCTATTTTCTGGGAAGGGAGACTCAACCAATGAAATCAAATCATATAGTTATGAGTATAACGATCATCAAACTTAAAACGCTGGAATTGCGTCTATGCTAGGTCCAATAAATCTACAAAGTAATTAAGTTAATTTAAAAGTACATCAAGTGACCAAGTTATTAAAATAGGGTTTCCAGATTATCAACAGTAATGCTGTGAAAAAGGAGATTGTTCAGTTTGCTTTTCTTTTATGCAGGACCAGCTTCAAGTGCTTGAGGATTAATGAATTTTAATCCTTCTTCTTTTAACTAGAACTCCCCCTAGTGGATATGCCAGTGCTCAGTGTGAAAATTTGATAAAAAAAAAATAAAATTAAATAAAAATTAAATTAAATTACATCAATATGGCTAAAAATGGAGGGAAAACAAACAAAAACTTCCCTATTGTTGCACAACAATACACGATTTTATAAAGCTAGCTTGATTACCCTATTTTGACCAATCAACGAGAACTTTGGTTCTTTGGCTAATCAAATGGTCATTAGATCACTGCATATTTTAATGTTTGCAGAAAAATTCAACTGTCCTGGTGAAAAGGACGACTTGTTTAACCAAATTCCTTTTGGCTAACCATGATATAAGTCAGTCCAACAGGAAATAACTGCATATCGTCAGTTTTCAAGGACACTATCTAAAAACAAATTTTATGAGAAGAATGCAAAAAAATAATTCCACCTCAGATTCAATTGAACCTGTACAAGGCAATATAATTTTAAAGATTGGTAATCTTTAGAAGAGAATAAGATAAAAAATAAAAAATAAAATAAAAAAACATGCCCATGGACGACAAGAGGAAAAAAGAAGTCGTGGCTCAGAGTGAAAAATACCATAAAATGAACAATGCAACCATCCTTGATTACTAAAATTTTTCTCGTGTCTTCAACAGAAGGATTGGAAACTGGATATTAAGAATACTTCTTCAAGTTTCCCATTGTGTGAAAGGAATTTAACATCAGAGAATGTGATCTGATGCTCATATATTCTGTTATCTCCTGTAATACAAAGTAATTTCATCTGTCAATTAAAAAGCATATGCAAAAGAGTGTTCATAGCCGGCCCCATGCTTCCATAGATCCTCCAATGACAACACAATTATAACTCAGCCAATAAAAATGTTACGGAACAAGAAAAATGATAATTATTGAATTTCAAGGTCGAAGGTGTAATGACATTATCATAGTTACCAACAGGCCAGTGGCCTAGGGGTACCAGGCTCCTACTTCCCAAAGAGAGATCAGGGGTTCGAGCCTCGGTGAACCATGTGTGTGTGAGTACCAATTAAGAAGGAAAAAAAAAAAAAAAAGACATTGCCATAGTTCCTTTGTAAAATTCAATCTTTTCAGGAAAATTAGAAACAAAAAATATACTCTCTGTGATGTCCAAAAAAGTGTGACGCACATAGGAACAAGGGTTGATGTCCACAAGCAGCCCCAAACGGTTGTTAAAATAGGGCCTCCTCCCTGTAAATGTAGAAGTGATGGGGAACGGGATATGACTCGAATACATGAGTGGCACATGCTTCAACATTACTTTTGGAGAAGAGGGAAAGAGAAATAAAATTGCGGATTTTAGTGATTTAGGGTTTTTATTTATGTTTATTGTTATTTTTTATCATGTTTGAATTTTAGGATTATTTTGGTATTTTTATGTTTTAGTGTTTTCTTAATAATTTGCCTATTTAAAGGCTCCTTTGTAATTTGGAAACTTAGTTTTGGAGATTATTGATTATTGTTCTTTCTGAGTCTCTCTCTGTGTTCTAATGTTTCTCCCATTTCTGTTCTTGCTTTTCTCACCCATTCAGTCTATCCTACCTGTCTATTCACTCTGTTCTCATCCCCTTTCGTTTATTTTCTCATTCCCTTCTTCTAGTCTATCTATTCTTCTACTTTCTCATCCCTTTCTTTCTTTCTGGTTACCATCAAAGCACTACTTGTCCTGCGTCAATTGGTATCAGAGCGAAACTATCAAGTTTATTCAAAGCAAATACTTCAAGAAAATCTTTCACTGTTCAAAGCAATCTCTAAGTTACTGTTCTGATTACTGGTCATCAATTAAAACCCAATGTAGCCTCCACCATCTACCACCAAACATAATTCGTTCCCAAACTATAATGATCCAAACTTGGGGGTCTGAATTGCTAACCGGGTCCTAACCCGAACCCGAGAACATTGAGGGCAAAATGGTCATTATACTCCTTACCATGCAATAAACATTATAACGAGGTCGTAATGGGTGCTTCTAACCACCTTGGAACATAAAAGTAGGATAACCTTAACTTCAGGTCCACTCCGGGACCCTGAGATTCACAAGAGTAAAATGGTCAATTCCAATCATAATTTCAGGACAAGATCCATGCCATTAGAAAGGCGACTCAAAAACGTGCAATTTAGACTCAAGAACGACCCCATTTGGTTTTGAAATAAGAGAGTTATGATTTAACAAAGTTCGGTTTGAAAATGCAAGAAGGGGAGAGAAATTTGGCTAAGTATGGAAGCGAAGACCAGTCGTAGATTCTAACTTCCGATCCAGCACCTTAGACACCTCCGAGCACGCAAGATGAGCACGCTAGCGCACGGCATGACAAGCAATGACCGGTCGTAGATTCTGGCTATCGATCATCCAAACACAAACTCACTGGTGAACCAGAAATGCTCTCCCACTTCCTTATGACCGGTAGCCACTTCCTATAACCGGTTATCCCTTTGAAACTTCAAAATCCATAGAAATGCTCTCCCACTTCCTATGACCGGTAGCCAAAATTTTGAAGTTTCAAAGGGATAACAGGTCATAGGAAGTGGCTACCGGTCGTCCAAGCCCAGAAAGTGGCTCTAACTCCCATTTCAATTGTTTTCTTCCCCCAGTCAAGAATTGGTCACTTAGACCATGCAAAGTATGCCCCAATCACCATAAATACATTACTCACATAATGATAAAATGAAATTTCAACATTAAATGAAATTGGTACATCATTCTTTCATCAAAATTAAATCCGGTGATTTAAACAAATATACACAACCGAAACAATACATCTACATTAATATCGAAACGATTATAAAATATTACATGTTTATACCCAAAACTTTTACAAATGATAGCAAGGATTACAAGATGCCAACTAATTCCCTAACTATGCACCCTAGCATATGAAGGGTGTCCTCCGCTCCGTCACTTCCAAAACCTGAAATTGTTTAAGATAAAGTGGTAAGCACCACCGCTTAGTAGAGGATGCCTATATGGCGTTTCCTCAAGTCGAGTAAGCATGGCAACAACCACATATGAGCATAGTAAGATGGAGAGGGATCATGCAAGGGACTTTAATTCACCAATCACTATCAAGCACACAAACTAGGATCCAAATATCAAATGAATGTCATGCATTATGCGTTTACACCACACACACAACTGATTGATACACACTCACATCAAAAGTGTACTAACTAGCCGGATTTCAGGTACCTCCTTCCATCCTTATAGCCAATTAGTACCGTTGTTAAAGGGGTACCTCCCCAATACCGATTTTAAGAAAAACCTTTTCTCCACAAAAACCCACGACTTTCTACACACCACTCTATCCACACCAACACCATGCCATGATAATGTCACGAAGATGCATTACAACAAATTTAGGATAACCATACATTCCATCATCAACGCGCAATTACGATTAGAACAATAGGCCTGGTTTTGCTCATAATTAATCAAGAAGTTCACATTGGCAACCAAACCACATAGCATTTAACTTTAATGCAAGAGATAATCTCGTGTAAGCAAGTTGTCATATACTAAGCATTCTAGACATAGTTTAACTCACAATACTTAGCATTTACCTCAATTAAACCACATACAATACACAATCATACACATAGTTAATACAATCTTCCAAATTGGCACACTTAGCAACATAATATCATGCTTTTCAACACATAAAATAGCATTGATTTCAATTCAAATAATAACTAAGAAATTAAAGATCATGCTTGAAACCCTAGAACACAAATTACTCAAATTCCACCACAATAAATTGATTACAACAACTTAAGACTACACAATTTAAGCAAACCCCTACCTCAAAGATGCAAAAACCTAGCTTGCTCCAAGTTTGAAACTCCACCAAATCGAAAGCTTGCACATCAAAATGAAGAGGAAGAGAAAGGGAACAACATTTCCTCTTGGAGCTACCCCAAGAGCTCAAGCCCAAGCCCAAGGCT
>JAOTQH010273610.1:0-10563 GCA_025631255.1 Cornus kousa
AGTGTGGATATATATATATATATATATATATATGTACGGACTATATAGCTATTGTTGAGTTGTTTAGGATGTACATGCATATCGAGTTTCTGTTTAAATTGTAGTAGTTTAGAACTTGTTCGTGGGCCTGACCCACTATTATTTTCCAGATGTTCAATAGTTCAAGGCTTAGAGTTTGTTCGTGCTGAGCAGAGACTATCACTCACTCTTCCGACGATGTAGGTCTTCTCTTCATGGCTTAGTTTTGGATTTCTTTTAGTTGTTTTTAATTCAGTTTGGGATTTTATTAGGGGTCCACGAGATGGATTCCCGAGTTGTTTATCTATCAAAGATTTTGGGATTATTGGTTTTAATTCTTAAACTTTGAGGATTATATTTTAGAATTCTTTCACCTTTTATTTATTTCGTATTTCATTTTGTATTCTGTATTCACTTATATATTAATTATTTGATATTTCCTCGGGTTTGGGCTTGGGCCTGATCAACCCATGTCTCAGAGTCGAGGGGTATCACATATTGTTACTATCGTACCACCAAAAATGGCACTCAATTACCACCACCACCACCCACAGAATGAGGACGTCATTTCCCTCCACCTGACGTTGAAGATTAAGGGTTAGCTATAATGAAATGTATTCTCTTGGGTTTCTTTGCTCACAAAAAACTCCCATTTGGATTGGTTAATGACATCTCACATTCCCTCTGGAGTCACATGGGACTTATCAAAGTCATTAGCTCTGTCAAAGGACTCTTTGAATTTCATTTCTCATCACCTAACCGATATGACCTTATTCTAGCCTAAGGTCCTTGGTTCTTTGCCAGTCATCCCCTTATCCAAGGAAAATGGGAATCTAAATTCAATATGGACAATCACTCCTCCTCTTGCCCTATTTAGGTTAAAAATTTTGGGCTCCCTCTGCACTATTAGACCTCACCAATTTGTGTGGATACAGTTACTGAGAGCATATCTAAAACTAGGTTTGCAAGACTCTGTATTGACATTAACTATAACTCATCCTTTCCAACATCATTGAAACTTAAGCTTCACTCGGGGAATGTTATTAGCATAAGACTTGAATACCAAAATGTCCCCACCATTTGTTCCAAGTGTAAATCCTTTGGCCACCATACACATCATGCTCACAATCCCTCATCCACCACCACTTCCAATCCCTCAACCAAGTTAACAGAATGGCACATGGTGCCCTTTTTAAAACCCCCTCAGATGAACAAACAACCAACCTCATCACCATCCTCATACAAAAACACCATTATCCATTACTTCATTGACAAAGAGTAACTAGTTATTGATCTAGCTCCACTGTGATCATTATCATCTTTCAAATCAAGTTACACAACCCCTAAAATGGAAGTATTCTCAGATGATCAATCACAATTTGACAATAGAGATGGAAATGAAGAAGACCCTATCTCAGAACCCTCCTCACCAGATTCACTCATGCAGAAACAAAACCAAGCTAACCTTACCAGCACTGTCAGCTTAACCACCAAAGGAAAAAGAAAGCACAAGGGATCAAGTGTATCTAGGAAAGGGATTATGCTCCGAAATGGTAAATTCTTCAACACTGTCAAATATAACAGTTTCGAACATCAGAAGCCTTAATGGCCTTGAGAAACAGAGGGAGGTTAAAGAACTCAAGAGGGACAATAAAGTTATGGTAATGTCCATTGTTGAAACCAAAATTAGGTTGTCTAATGTGGATTTGGTTCACAAGTTCTTGGCTAATTCATGGAGTATAGCTCACAACTACAATCACTCCTCACTTGGCAGGATATGGATTTTATGGAACCACCACTCAATCAACTTACAATATCTCCACCAAACAAGGCAAATGATTCACTGTTCTGCCATAATTCTGAGCTTAAAGACCACAATTTTTGTCTCTTTCATCTATAGAGCCAATATAGCAGATGAAAGGAAATAACTCTGGGATGACATCACTCGACTCTTATCCTCTTTTACCACTTCCCCGTAGATATTAGTAGACAACTTCAACATTATTAGGTCACCATGAAAACTTTGGGGGTTCTAATAGAGTCACATAACCAGTGATAGAGTTCAGGGATTGTTTGCATAATGCTAGCATTGATGATCCGAAGTTCGCAGGGATGCTCTTTAAATGGACTAACAAAAGCTTAGGTATGGCTAACATTTTAAGGAAGCTTGATAGGGTCCTTATGAATGATGCCTGGCATAGAACCTTTCCCCTCTCTTGTTGCCACTTTGTACGCTATGGAATCTCAGACCACAACCCTGCAATTGCCACCTTAGGTTCACCAAACCCACAAAGAATGACTCCCTTCAAGTTCTTCAATTGCTAGAGCACTTATGACAAGTTCCTTGACATTGTCAAGACCACTTGGGATACACCAATCACTGGCCATATGATGTTCCAAATCATATCAAAACTAGAGCTGCTCAAACAACCCCTCAAGCAGCAACTATCTCCCATCTTTAATGATATCTCAGTAAAAGTCAAGGTTGTAAAGGATGAACTCACTACCTATTAATCAACCCTTGATTCCCTTCCTAATGATCACTCAATGAGATTGAAAGAAAAGGAGCATCTAGCCATTTACAAAAAGCTCAAGGAAGCTGAGAAATCAACATTCAAATAAAAATCAAGGATACAATAGCTCAAAGCACGTGACTCCAATACCAGTTTTTTCTTCAAATCCATGAACTCAAGGTACAACACCAACAAGATCACTAGTATCCTGAACTCCAGTGGTACCCTCCTTAATACTGAAGAGCTTATGAAGCAAGAAGTTGTTAGCTTCTTCCAAAGTTCATTAGGCATTTCCAACCACTGCTACCCAGGTCCACAAAACCTCTCACCATTTATCAACCAAACCATGAATCTTAACTTCCTTTCTTCTCTCCTTGCCTTACCCTCAAATGAGGAAATACAGGCATGTATTATCTCTATGAGCAATGAGGATGAAAAGTGGATTGAGGTCTTTCCTTTACCTCTTTTCATTTTTTTCATCAAACTCTTTTTCTCCGCTTCTAAAAGAACTTTCTTATTTGGGAAGTATAGCTCTCTAGAGAGACTTAGTGTAGGGTAAACCCTACTTTGAGATTCATAGTTAGATTTTAGTTTATTTTTCTTTGCATTTTAATTTTTAGATGTTTTGATTTTTTTTTTTTAGACAATTTTAGATTTGATTTCATGAACTTGTGGATATGCTTAGTTTAACTTCCTTTACACATTTTCAGTTTATTTTTGTGTGCCTGTGCTTTTATATTTGTGTGCTTTAGTGTTGTTTTCAAAGGTTCTTATGTCCAAGTTTGGGGGAAGATCATTTTGGCATCTCTTCACGGGATTGCATGGGCTACAATGCCGAAGTTTCCTCACTCACTTGGTATTATTGTTCCTTATACTCCATATGTTCTTTAATTAGACATCTTTGTCTTCACACATTGAGGACAATGTGGCATTTAAGTTTGTGGGTATTGTGTGTTGTATAATGTTTGCATTTTTCTGTTTTGTTCAAGTAGCTTGTTTTAAAGCTAAAATTTTTTTAAAAAATAGAAGCAATGATTTTGGAATTTTGGAACTTGTTGGAGATTGAAGTATGTGTTTAAGACTTTATGTATAAAGGTAAATGATAGTTATAAAATGAGGAAAATCTGAAATGAACATGTGGATTCAAAATGGTTTGTATAAGTGCTTCAATTAGATTATCTTCGAGTATCACTCTCTTCTATGCTTCACACTTCATATATGCACACCAAAAACTTAATTGTGAGGTATGCAACCCGATTTACCTTGACCTTAACTTAATTGATTTGAATTGATGATCCTAATGAATGGATATCTTTTTCATATAAAAAAATAAAAAAAAAATAAAATAAATAAATAAATAAACAAACATTGAATAATGAAAATGACTAGTTTAAGTTCGTAGCCTTGCTAACTTGAGTTATTAAGCCCTTGGAGTGTCTTTACACTTAGCACCCTAAAGCCATCTGGTTTGGGAGTTATTGGCCTAACACTTGCTACATGGGTTAGTTAGAAAGCTTAAGGGACTTAGGCATTGCATGGTCATTCACATAAATAAATATAAATAAATATGGTTAGTTTGAGTTCGTAGCCTTACTAAATTGAGTTATTAAGCCTTTGGAGTGTCTTTACACTTAGCACCCTAAAACCATCTAGTTTGGCAGCTACTGGCCTAACACTTGTTACATGGGTTAGTTAGAAAGCTTAAAAGACTTCGACATTGCACGACCATAATTTATGTCTAAAAAAAAATAAAAATAAAAAAAGTTGTAGTTTGAATAAATTCATGCCTTAGTAACCTCATTTAAAAGGAAATTCAATGATTTGAAGAATTGTGTTTTGAAATTGGAAAAAGAAGGTAAAAGCCACATATTGGGAATCCGGTTCATTTTCACTAAAGCTAAAGTTGAATTCTATTCAAGAAATGACAATTAAAGTATGTATATAGACTATGATGTTGATGCTTGAGAGTTGAAATGTGTTTAGCCATTTTGTATACCAAGGCTTCATATATGCAAGGTAATCTGCTTAATGATCCCGTCTCCAATATTCTGTCTGTTCCAAGTTGCCTTTGACTTATGTATGTATTTTCTCGTGCCATGGTTGCTGCATGTTGATAGCATTGGAAATGTTGTCATTTTTTAGAGTTTCATTTTTGGTTTTGCTATGGGACTAGCAAAATGTAAGTTTAGGAGTGTGATAAGTGCCGAATATTGCATATTCAAGTGCCCTAATTTGCATTAGTTAAGTCCTTTAGTTGATTATACTGCATATATTAGTTTTATTTGCATGCTTTTGTCTACTTTCAGAATGATTCCCCAAAGAGAGTTAAAAGTGACGCTTTAATGAGTTTTTAAAGATCAAAGCATGTCGTAGCCGGGAACCTTCGTTTTAGCCAAACTAGTGATTGAACGAGCTCATAGTCATCCCTCCAAAGCGCTAAGAAAGATGGTTGCGCCAGAGGACCGAGAGAAGATGGGTTGTTAAAGTGAAAGAATGAAAACCCCTGAAGCTGGGCGGGCGCCCACGCAGAAGGCAGTAAGAAGTCCAGCCGGCCAGTGGCCGCCCGGCTCCCATGGGCGCCTGCTGGCGCGCACCGCTTCTCTATATGACAAGCTGCGGGAGCCCACCCAGAACTGGCGGGCACTCGCCCAGAACTGGCAGGCTCCCACCAAAATGGTCAGAATCTTTGATGATAGGCGGGCGCCCGCCAATCTGCGCAGAGTAGATCAACTACCCATGATTTTGTGCTGAAAGTTGTCCCCTCGACCCTTTTCTGTGGTCCAGATTTCTCCTAGGGTTGTTAAGGCACAAAAATGGAGGGAAAATGAGATTATTTTGGGTAGATAAGGGCCTTGAGGCTATGGTTGGGATATATCTCACATTTTGACAAGTTTTAGAGAGAAATATTACAAAGTTAGAGGGTTTGTGGATCTTGAAGCTTTAAGTGCAAAAATGGAGTTGAAGATCACTCTTTCTCCTTCATTCCTTGTATCCATGGGTAACTAACTCTCTATCTAGGGAGGTGATGAAGCACTTCCTTGTAAGCATGCTTTAATTTTGATTTATTTTGGGAATGTTTCATAATCTAGAGCATTTTATAATGTGTAATGAATATTATTTTCTATAAATGATCATATTGAATCAATTATCTTGTCTTAGATTTTTTATTCTCATGGTTGTATGGCTATCATTTCCATAGTGACAATGGAAATGAGATTATGAAAATGGTTTTAATGGCATGTATTTGGGAACCTTGTTAGTCCACGGCTTAGGGCTCCCCTTTGATGGAGTAATCTTGATTCTTGCTTTCATGTGCTATCATTGTTGGATTGAGGGTTTGATAATCTCTAGCTTAGTGAGCATGTCTAAGGCTATACCCTAGTTTAGGTAGTTCAAGCATGTAAAGCTTTGATATATTATTCTTGCCTATTGATTCCATGTATTTCTTGAAGGTAATGTTGCAATTTTGTGTTATTGCATTCGATGGTCCTATATATATTTTATTTCTCCAAATCAATCATATATTTAGCATATGTAAAGGGTTAGAGTGGATTCACTTCCCTAGTCCTCTCTACCTAGATTTCTTTTCTCTAAATTTTTTGCACATTATTGTTCTATGAAATTTTAATTTAAGTGACAAATCAAATACAACTCTATTCCCCTTTCATCATTCTAAAAGTGATTTTAAAAACCTGGGTTGCCATAAAGTAGCAATCCCAGTGGTTCGACTTACCCGACCAATAGCCTTATTTTACAATGATTTATGTTATTGCAAAGGGTTGATTATTATTGATAGTCAACGAGACCGATCTAAACACAAGTTGGTGGAATTCAAAATGTTGGTTGTACTGAAAGAGATCTCAGAAACTACAAGCAAGATAAGAGAGAAAAATTCAAAGGTCATAATGTCGATATGTTGTGTGAGTACTTTCAAACAGAGAAAGAAAAAAAAAATCTTGCTTTCTTTTTCGAATTTGTATCGGATGAAAATGGTCGGATGACTAGGTACTTTTGGGTTGACCCCACTACCAGAAAAACATATAATTGTTTTGGTGATGAGGTTATATTTGATACAACATACAACACAAATCATTATAGTATGGTTTTTGCTCCATTATTAGGCGTGAACCACCATGGGAAAGCAACAATTTTTGGATGCGGTTTCTTAAGTGCATTTGGCTATTTGAGACTCGGCTAAAGGCAATTCCAAAATGTTCATCGAACATAATTATCACTGATCAAGATCCAGCAATGGAAAAGGTTATAGCTCAAGCACTTCCACACACCTTCAACAGGTATTGCATTTGGTACATCATGAAAAAATTTCCTGAAAAGTTAGACTCAATGATTTTTTGAGATCACTATGACTTTTTCAATTCATCTATATGGAATTTATAGATTGTAGAAGAATTTGAAAGAACTTGGAATGATGCATTGGAAGCAAGTAAGCAACTTGATAATCATTGGCTAAAAAAAATGTTCGCACTGCGTGATAGATGGGTTCCTGTATTTGTCAATAAATATTTTTCTGCCGGAATGTCAAGCAGTCAAAGAGCGGAAAGTTCACATGCATTCTTCAAAAAATATTGCGATAAAAATAATTCATTAATGGATTTTATTATAAGATTCAACAGGGCAATTAGTCATTTGAGGCATGAAGAGGTGACTGACAACCATGTTGATGTCAATGAACAGCCAAAGTTAAGATCCACAATGCCTATATAGATGCAAATTATGGAATTGCATACAAAATAATACTTTCATAAGTTCGAAGTCGAGCTTTACGAAAGTAGTGCTTATGTAATAAATTTTATATATCAGAGGATGAAAATCAAAGTTTTTATGAGGTTACCAAAGTGTGTGAAGGGAAATTTAAAGTGCGAAGACTTTTACACGATAAAGGTACTGATGTGGTCAACTGTAGTTGTTGAAAATTTGAATTTGAAGGCATCCCATGCAGGCACGTTCTTGCATTTTTGAAAATAAAATAAATCATGTTTTTGCCAAAATATTGTATCATGAAAAGATGGATGAAGTTTGCAAGAGTTGAAAGCATTGTAGGTCAGATAGTGTAGGGATTAAAGATGCGCTGGATAAGTCTATTTTGATGAGTCGCACTAAATTACCTCAACTTGCAGCTATCGTCATTGATGAAGTTGCAGTCATGGAAGAAGGGAGTAAAGTATTAACAAGGGCATTGGAAATAGTTCTTGAATAAGTCAGAGGCATTAAAGCAATTAAAGTTGAAGAAAATAATAGTTATGTGCAAGAGTAGCAATTCGACATTCTTCAACAACAAAATTTTAATGATCCCCTTCAAGTTAGGGTGAAAGTGTGGGGTAAACGTTTGAAGTCATTGCAAGAAAAAAGAAAAATGAAAGCTAGGTATTGTAATGGTTGTGGCAAACTCGGACAAACCCATGATAAAAGAAATTGTCTAATACTTAATAATAAGTAAAGTAGTTTCTTACATACTATTTTTTTTTCCTTCAATTTTATTAAAATAGTTGCAGCATTTATTCTTTGTTCGAAACGTGGGCATTAAAAATATAAACTTTGGATGAGATTTGGAATAGATTCCGCTAATAATTTTTTGCGGATCTTTAGATGAGTGCGTTTCTCTCCACAAGGAGATAAACGTGGTATATTTAATTTCTCAAATCATTGTTTCTAGGTGAATGAGAAATTAGCTACAAAGTGTGGTATTTTGATAAGCCTAAATAGGTATGCAAAATGTGGGAAGTGTTTGTCCTACATGGAAAAAATGTGGAAACCAATTGAAATTTAAATAAGCCAAATTTGGGCTTGGGCTTGGACTTGGGCTTGGGCCTAATTGTAAAGTCCAATTATTCTTTTTACTAAATGGAATCTTGGATTGGGCCTTTAATTTTGGGCTGGGCTTATTTAATGAGTGGTTGGTTTTTGAATTTAAATTAAAAGTTAGTTTTTTCCAAAGGATTGCATCTTTTTCTAAAGGATTGCATCTGTTTTTCAAAGAGTTGCATCTGTTTCTAAAAGGGTTACAATCCAAAACCAACAGACATAACTATTCATGTCAACCATTGCAACCTATTGAAGTGGATGTGTCTAATGGTGAACAAATAAAATGTGAACCATTGCAACCAATTGGAGTGGATGTGTCCAAAATGAAGAGACACATATTTATATGGTTGTGTCTAATGATGAAGAGATACACCCACCCAAAAAGGCACCTTGTTGCCTATAAATACCCCCCTTTGGATCATTTGCAAATCATTCATTTTCTTTTTCTTCTATCTCCCTCTCTAGACTTAAACACAATCTAAGTGGGTTCAAACCATAGGTTAAGTGGTCCGAACCACTAAGACCCTAATCCAATTTCATCAAGCCATGTTAAGATTAGTTCAAGCCATTTGGTTTGAATTGCACCCAATTCAGCATTTATATAGTATAGATGCATTTTTGAGTCAAATAGAGTATTACACAAAGAAGGTTCGCCATATCCATGAGTTTGTAGTGTTGCTACTGGTGGATGTAGACCGTTGTATTATGGGAGATAGATGTTATTGAGTCATTTAGCACCATAGCGGGGCGAATCTGTCTTAAGGACAAAGTATCCAATACTAGCCTCAATCCAGGTTTTTTATTTATTATTATTATTTTATTGCTTTATTTTGCATATTTAATTAATGATTTTTTAGCATATTGTTAATTATTTGATGACATATTAGTATAAGATTTGTTATATCTTAAATGTCACATGAAACATATATTTACCAACATTCTTTTCTCTTAAACAGGTCAATTGCAAATATTGATGATGATATTTCAAATGAGTTAGAATATGTCGATAGTGGATGTGAATGAATCATTTTCAAGGTATGTTTTTATATATTTTGCTTCATTTAATTTTTTTTTTTGGGGTTTATTTAGTTAAAATCATAATTCCATTTTTTGTAGGTGTTTATTAGAGATAAAGTAAAGAAGAAAAACTTTGTACTAACTTTGCTAGTTTGTTTGGGTTGTTTATGAAGTTAACATTATCATGAATTCAATGTACAATTTTTTTTTGGAAGGATTCAATCATGTTTTAAAATTATATCATTTCATTGTGTACCTCAACACTACCGCTTTGTTTGGGACCTATACATCACTCAGTTGAGCATAATTTACAATGTTAAATATTAGTCACTTGGTGCAAGATTTAAATTCAATTTCCTTAATGAAGACTATTCAATTCTAGTATACATATTTTAATTTGAAATAATTTCTTTACCGATGGGTGCAGAATTTGAAACTTTAAATTGAATGTGGTTTATTGTTAAATATTCTAAATAAAATAATTATTGAATTTAGGTTTTTTTAATATTTTTTTTGAATTGTTGATAAGTAGTGAATGAGGTGAATTTATCCTCCAGGTATGTAAAAAGACTGGCAAAAATGTCCTTTGAACACTGTTTTACTCTAATCTCCTTTTCAAAATCTATTTAACATGAAAAAAAAAAAAAAAATTAATTCTGTTAGTCTCTTCAGGTAGCCAGATAGATCAAAGAACAACAAATATAAATTAACATGAATAGCAAACTTATATATAGCAAGCTAATTAAGAAATTCTCAAAACATAAAAAAAAATTCCCTGGTTGAACGAATATGAACTAAGGGAATGAACCTTCTATCGTTGAAGGGATTGGAAATTTCAATTTTTTTAATTTTTTTTAGACGTGATTGCCTTCTATGTTTCAACCTCTTCCATCATTGAAGGGATTGTAAATAATTAATTTTTTTTATTTTTAATTGGTATGCATTGAAAATTCGGATGGGAATGAATTCATATAAAAGAAACGAATTCGTGTAAAAGAAAATCCTAACCAATTTGGTTTTAATTTGTTTCCGTAAAAAACTTGAATAGTTTTGTCATTTCCTATTAATAATATAGAATAGTAATAAAAAAAAAAACAAGCAATTGCCTTAAATATAAAAAGCAAACGCTGACCGTAAGATTAGAAAATTCTAAGGTCAAATATATTACTTTATACTCTCCAGGGAGCAATAA
>JAOTQH010273631.1:0-30082 GCA_025631255.1 Cornus kousa
GGGGGGGGGGGGGGGGGGGGGGGGGGGGTTGTACACCCGCCCAAACCCGCCCCCGTTGCCATCCCTAAATGTGGCCGGTCCGAGGAGGAAATTGCTTTTTGTGGGCATCCAATAGCACACATTGCCCCTAGTTGTTATTGTCAAAACAGTGTAATTATTCTTAATCAATTACAAACTGCATGCTTTATATATACAGTGTACACACTCGCACAATTCACAAACACTTAGATGTAGAATATATTATTATGATATACATCACAATAGAATTTGGATGCCTCTATAAAAATTTCATATTCTCTAATGAACTAACTAGACTGATTTAAAAAAAAGGCTTATAAAGTTGAGGTACTAACCTTTGTAATGATTTTATCAGTAGTATTTTACCATTTGACCTAAGCATTTAAATTTCAATAAAAATATTAAAAGTTAGAAAAATGAAGTCCATTGATAAAAGCTAGGATGTGACCCCTGTCATGACATATGAGATGGTCGCATATATAATATATTTTATGACGAGTACAATGAAGAAATTTAATTTAATTTGATGATAATCTAGATGCATGTTTTCCTTAATTAGGATCATTATTTACATAATCATAGAATTGCAATGTATCAACGTTTAGGATTATCACCTCTCCGTCGAGCTGACAGTATTATATATGTGTTGCAGGCACTACTGATTCACGTGGTGAGTTATGCTAACAAAATGACTTTTGTATTATCAGCTGATGAAGCAACCATACCTGACCCACACCGATTATGTGATGATCTAGAAGACTCACTTAAGCTCATCAAGAATGCTGTCCTTGAAGGTTGTGTCATTAATGACTAGAGTATATACTATATTGTGTGTATATATGGATTATACGTGGGTATGTATGTATGTGTGACTCTGTGTATAATAAGGAGGGTTGAGTGTGCTTAGGGTAGGAGCATGACTTAGGTTGCATGAACCCTTCCTTCGGCCTCATCCAACGTAATCCTGTAATTGTAATTCCGGTGTTATGTTATTATCTTTTTATGTTAGTTGATTGTTTATTTTCCAAAATCAAACGGGTGCAACTCGACCCGAGAGAATTGTAGATCTCTAACAATCCGAAAGCTTATGCATCATAATTTTTATATGGATAAATAATGAACAGAGAATGGATATATATCAGGCTGTCAAACATGCCCTTAAGGTTAGGCCCAATATGACCAAACTGAATCAATTTTACAAAGACCAAAATATTGGGCCAGTACATGGGTCATGGAAAAGTCAGAGAAGGGGACCAACACTAATGAAGAAAAATGCTTCAGAGTAGAGTGACAGGGCTCACCCCTAATTCTATGACCATAGGACTAGAATTTGAGGTACAGTTTTAGTCATGTTATCATTTGGTGAAACCTTATATTAAAAATTCGATAATAATTAAATTTGTAAGTGGTAAACTTTCACCATATATTGGTTGAATCTAAATTGCAGAATTAAAATTTATGGAGTCCCAAAGAGATATTTGACCGGAGAAAATTTAAATTCTCAAAATTAAATGCGGTTTTAAGAATTATCAATTGAGTGGGTTAATATTAAATATAAATTTAGCTGACATGAGCTTGTTTGGATGGGCCAATACTAATAATAATATATATATATATATATATATTTTTAATTATTTTTTGGAGGGGGGGGGGGAGGAGAAGGGCTTGAGCCCACAAAATGGACCCCTGGATCAGCCCTTGTTCAAAACACAATATTCATGAGAGATTTGACCAGAAAGAATCCAAATTCTCAAAACACAATATTCTTTTAGGCCCTGTTTGGCACAGTGCTAAAACACTTCGTGAACAGTTGCTCAAAACCAAAATACCAAAAAATATTTTTTTTTCTCTTATTTTAGCAACTGTTTATGGCCCAAAACAATAACGGTGCATGTTTCTGTTTCCGACATTTTCACAACAAAACATTATTCTTAAACGTGCTTCCGATTTTTTTCCAAAACACTTTTACAACAAAAACACTATTTTTGTTTTAGCCAAAATAAATTGCCTAAAACAAAGTGCATGCCAAACAGACCCTTAGCTGTGTTGTGCCAGTGGGCTTGCCTTCTTAGGTCTGTGGCCTGTTTGGTCTTGGTCCTCCCTATGTTGTTTTTACCTTTGTTCTTACGGAAAAAAAAAATTCGTCTCATTCTTATTTTTAAGTCGTCAATCAGAAGAAAAAGAAAAGAAAATAAATGGAGGAATAGTAATTTTCATTTTAACTTTGATAACTTGAAGAAAAAAGGAAGGGATTTGGATCTCTCCAGATATTTTCTTTGCTATCCTTTCAAAAGTGGGAAGTTCTTGTGATAAAAGGATAACAATTTAAAAGGTACTGTCACAATAACCTTTCAAAAGTGAGAAAATTTGTTATGTTTGGTATGAGAAAAGAAAAAATAACATTAGTTAGGAGAGAAAAGAAAAGAAAAGAAAGAGAGGGAGAGGATATTGCTAACTACTTATTGTATTTGGTTGATTAAGAAAGAAAAAAAAAATGATATTAATTATGTGCGAAAAAAGAAAGGAAATGCAACTATTTTAATAAATTTAATATTATACCCATT
Organism: Cornus kousa; assembly: GCA_025631255.1. Lineage (NCBI taxonomy): Eukaryota > Viridiplantae > Streptophyta > Magnoliopsida > Cornales > Cornaceae > Cornus > Cornus kousa. Next base: position 2,583 of record JAOTQH010273631.1, read on the forward strand.
TTTATAGATTTTTTCTTCTATAAAAATAAGGGCAAAATTGATATTAATAAAGTTTCATTAAAAACTATTGTCTTTCCTTTTTTTTCATTCCATTTCCTCCCACTTTTGAAAGGATAACAAAACCAATCCAAGATGCCTAAATTGTATCCTTTCAAATCCTTCGTCGTCGGTTTTTTTTTTCCTTCCTTTAATGATGTATGGTCAAACATGATATTTTATTTCCGTCTATTACCTTTTCCTTTATTTTCTTTCCATTACCCTCAACCAACCAAACTGACCTTTAAAGAGAAAGGATAGTGAGAAGATTTGAAGAGAAAAGAGAGCAACTAATACTTTCATAATACAAAAAATAACCTTGACATTTAGTGAAAAAAATTTAAAATATATTTGAGTCCTACCTTAACATTAGGGTATGATAGTAAATTGGTTACTGATGACTTATTGGGTACATATGCTATATATACCTAAGCTATCGAGTGGTTGCGGAAGCTAGCCACATTGTCAACTTGGGGTTTAATGGCTTTAACATATATTACAGAGCTTGGTCGGTTGGTCATAATAGCATGATATACATCATATGACACATTTTATTGAGTGGGCTATAATAGCAATAACTATTTAATTTATTTTAATTAACTGAGTTTGTTGAGTGGGCTATAATAGGAACAACTATATATTGTTTTGTAGTTTTTTGTTTTAAATTTTTGTTCATCTATCTATTTTGAAATGTCTCATTTTTAATTGATGTACTATTTTTTATAATATTTCTAAAGTACTATTTTTTTAATGTTGACTTGATTATACTAGTGTATATATACAATATTCCTAATTCTAGAGTAGTTTTTAAGAATTTTAAGAACATAAAAAAAAAAAAAAATTAAAAAAAATTAAAAAAAATTTTAAAAAAAACACTAACTAACTTATGCAAAACATGCGACTTTTTGATCGAACTAGTCGTGGAAAACTCAATCAGAACTTTCAAAGGCGATGACTTTTTATCTAAGAAAAGTTACACCACCCATCGCATAAGCATGAAAAACTTGTAACGAGCTCAATAATGCGGCCATTATAATTCATGAGATTAGAGTTGTTTTGTATGTGAAATTAGGTCGTTTTAATAGGGTTTTCGTGAATTTAGTTGTTTTCAGAAAGGTAAAGTGCAAAACAAAAACAAAAAAAAAAAAAAAAAAAAAAATCTTTATTATATACAAAATGTGCAAATACCCCCAAAGCATTCAAAAAAATCTTACATTTTTCTAATTAAGTAGATAAGAACATTTTGTTAATTTGAAAACTAAAAACCATAAAATTCCCTTATGATAAAAATAAATATAAAAAATAATGCTTTCAGTTTTTAAGTTTTTTAAAGATATTTTGGGGTTTTTATAAAAAGTTTTGTCAAAATTAACTGTTAATACATATTAATTAGGGGACAAATTTTTAAATATTTAAAATTATAGGAATTTATATGTAAGTACTAAATAATATGAAAGTCCTTTGCATATTTTTTATATCAGAGGGAAATTTTTTGCACTTCATCCTTTTTAGAATTTTCCTAATTCTCATTATTTTTGTTTAGGCCAGAGTTGGAGTAGGTTTGCTTTGAATTTTGTGGTGGTCGGTCTAATTTTGTGATTAGGGGCCATTTTGTTAATTTTAATAATTTTTAGAGGTAGTTGGCTGCTACCTACATAATTTAATATATATATATATATATATAGTTACAGATGTTATAATTGTTGTGATTAGGGTCTAATTTTTTTATTTTATTTTATTTTATTTTTATTATTATTTTTTATAGTCACACAATTCTTCTTAACGGGTCGCTCTCACACTCTGAGCACGATTCTGCTCTCACACTCTGAGCACGATTCTGCTCTCACGCTCCACACACACTTTCACTTTCGTTTCTACCATTTATGACTTAATATTACTGCTTTCACGCTCCCGATCTCAAATTTAAGCAATACTTTGACTGTTGACCTTCCTTTTCATTATAAAGAACTCTTGAGTACTCATTTTTTGGTCATCCATTGTTCATCCAATTCTCTTAAAACTACAAATATATATATATATATATATCAATTTTTTTAAAAAAAAAATGTACAAAATAATTATAAAAGCAAGGCTAAAAGGCATATAGCACCTTGGTAAGTGCATCTCCAGTGTAAAATACTATTTTTGCATAGTAAAATTATATTTTAAGAGGAACTATACTATTATATTTTAGCAATTCTGTTCCAATAGTGCATTTCATTAAAAATATTATATTTTAATAATTATGTTCCAATTGTGGTAACACTTTAATCATTACTTTCTTTATTTTAATCAATGCACTATTTTTACTTTTTCATGTGACTTTCCAGCCCATGTCTTGCCCAAAAATTCAAAAAAAGGTTTAGTATCTCAAGTTCTGCTATATATGAGAAAAGTTATAAAAATCTTATATTTTGAGAGGTTATATAACACACCATTAGAGTATATCAGAAAACAAAATCTTATATATTTTAAGTTTGAAAGGACATGTGGGAGAGCGGCTCCTCCAAGAGTCCTCCAATTTCTCTCTAAGCTAAATAAAATAAACTACTGTAGCAAAGCAAATTTATGCAACCACAATACCATTAGTCTACCATGTTGACAGGGTTAGTATTTTACCTCACATTATTTACATTACTTTGTCTTGTAGTAATTTATTCATTTGGTAATTGATTGGTAGCTAGGAAGTATCGCTACGAAATGCAGGTATGATACGATACCATAACTTTAAAAAAAAATAAAAAGAATATGAGCACATCTGGATACGACAAAAATTAAAAATAATATATACATTTTTTATACACAAAAAATATTTTTTAAATCAATTTTTTGTAATATTATGAATCTAAATGCAATCATTAATGTAATAAAAAAGTTCATTTTATGACACATAAAATAAGTAGTTATCACTTAATAAATTTTAAACTTTTGTTAACAATTATACTATGTTATTATTGTTAAAAAAGTTGCATTTAATGTTCAAAATTTATTTACAATGTATTACTATTAATTATCTAATAAGTATCGAATACGTGTTAGAAATTTAAAAATATATTTTTTAATTATGTATTATTTAAAAAGTAATGGACACAAAACTACTAGTAACTTAAAAATATTGATATCTAACACGTATGCGATACGAGTACATCATTGTCGTAAAAATATTCATAAGACAGTAAATGAGGTGAATTCCATTGTCATAACAAAGAATCAATTTTTATTTAATTCTCAGAAAAAAATACAACCAAGTCTATCTATCTTCCAACAAAGTTTCATATTTATCATAAAGTGCACAGTTTTGGAAACAGCCATTGGTTGGTGAAGAAATAAATTGGAGTAGGGGAAAAACAATAAATTAGAGTAAGTGGCATCAACTTTTTATTTTGGGTAACCTTTCATATATAAATAAATTAGAGTAAGTGGCAGTAAGGTAATTCTACATCATCATAATACTTTAAGGCTATGTTAGTGTGTAAGGAATTGGAGTTTGCAAAATTGAAAAAAAATAACTAACAAAATTGAATCAAAATTTTTTCTTATTCTATAAATTTTAATTCTAAAACTCCAATATCACGCGGCGAAACATAACCTATACACATTTACATACTTTACTTTATAATGTTAAGCATTAAGTTTGCAGGACTCTTGGATCCTTCCATATATGAAACCATTAAGCCCACAGTTTTTTTGCATTTTACTCTCATGTATATACAAGTTGCTTGAATTTCCTAAAAAACAAAATTATAATTAATTAAGGTGCCCAATTCATTACTTCTCTTAACCATATTCTCCCCCTCCTGTTTTTTTCTTTTTTCTTTTTTCTTTTTCGATCTCGTAAATAAATACACACCTTTACAACCCAATTGCGGGGTTCAAGCGCTCACCACCTTTTCAGATGAGAAATTCTATCACCAAAGTCAATACTAAAATAAATGTATCTGTTTTCAATTTATATATATATAGGCAAAACAACAACCCAAAAACAAAAAACAAACAGCAACAGAACCTACACATCTAATCCCATTATGTCAACTCGAGCACAATCAACAATCGAAAGCGGGATAGGATTCAACTCTCGATCAGCAGACGACATCGCCCGAGACAACCTAGCAAGAGCATAAGCCACCCTATTACCGGAACGACGAACATGCCACAAAGAGGCCACAGAGAACAACTGAAGCTCCACCTGAATATCAAAGCAAAGAGAAGCAATCTCTGTGGGACAAACGGAAGCATCCTTAATGCCTCAACGACGACCTTTGCATCAGATTCGAAACATACACAGGCAAATCGAAAGTAAGATGCCCAAAGGATAGCACGTTGGCATGCAATCGCTTCAGCCATCAGCGCCGATGAAGCATAGAAAGGACGAAACACAACGGCATGAAGAATATTACCCCGATAATCACAAAACACAGCACCCCCACCGCCACGAGATAAATTATGACTAAAACTTGCATCAAAATTGCACTTAATCATCCCTGGATCAAGCGGAACCCAACACACTGCAGAAGGTGAGATAACAACCGAATGCAATTTGTTACTCTGGTTCCTAGACTCCTGAAATTCCCAAAAACTTGCGATAGCTTTAGCCACCACATTCCCCGGATCCCATAACACACCCTCAAACACCAAGTGATTCCTGGATTTCCAAATACACCACATACAAAAAGACATCAAACCAAGAGCAACCGATTTGTCCGATGAAGAAACAGCCCTCGACATCAAAAAAACGCCATCCATCTAAAAAGGAGTGGAACAAAACATTGGAAAAATCAAGTTTAAAAGGAGACAACTTCCAGACCTGAATAGAATGAAGGCAAGCAAACACAAAATGCACAAGCGATTCCTCCGCCAACCCACATCGCAGACACATAGGAGAGTTAACACAACCCCGCAATAACAACGATAAACCAGTGGGCAGAGCATCGCGACAACACCTCCACAGAAAATGTTAAATCTTGGAAAGAGTGTGACAACGCCAAACCGATTTCCAAGAAAAATTACCTAAAAAAACAGGTAAAGGAGCAGGAAATGACATAGCAAGAAAATAAGCCGAGTGAATAGAAAAACTACCCATTCTCTCAGGCGCCCACACTTGAGCGTCCGGCTTATCCCATCTACTGACATACATCCGTAAAATTTCCTGAACAACAGACGGAGAAAAAAGCTGGTGCAAAAACGTCCACCTTCCACGTCATAGATTGCGAGCAAATCAAATCCGCAACATAGCGAACCGGTATTACACCCGGAGGATGCGAAAGCAGACCTAGAACTGCAGGTACCCAATGGTCCTTCCAAATTTGAATAGACTTACCATTCCCAACCAACCATCTTAAACCTTGACGTATAAGTGGCTGAGCGGACCAAATACTACGCCAACCACAGGACGGATTGGAACCTAGCGAAGCCTCCAAAAATGAAGTGGAGGGAAAATATTTAGCTTTAAGAAGCTCAAAAGCCAAACCTTTTTGACGCACTTGGAAATTCCATGCATGTTTAGCTAAAAGCGCCAAATTGAACATAATATATATATCACCGAGTTTATTATTATTATTTTTTTATTAATAAAAAATGCATTACTCACAGACTCATTTATACTCTCGAGACTCGAATCTGAATCTTTCTACATCAGAAAGTCAAGCTAAAATATCTTTGGTTGTCTTTGTCTTGTTTGATTTTTTTACCTTTCCTTTATTTCATTATGTTCATGAAGCTTGAGTGGAAGCAAATCAGAGGGTTAACCATGAAACCTACGGTTCTAAAAATTTGGAGTTGTTACGTCAGTGGTTGTTAAGAGACAACAGTCTTAATCTCTCTCTCCAGAAGTTTCAGATTTTGATCTCTTCCCCTCAAAATATCTCTCTTTCTAGAAGCTGAGTTCTATGTGTGGTTAGGAATTGTCTGCTGTAACTTGATTTAATTGATCGGTGATATATATATATATATATAGTAGGATATTTTGGGTGGGAGTGCAATTTGTGAGGGTTGAAAGGTCAATTAAATTGGTTAAGCTCGGGTTGTACTCGTCCTCCCGTTAAGAAAAGCTATCCCAAGCATGCTCAAATATGTTGCATGGCTGAATTAGTTAATTAATTGGATCAATTTTTCTTTGAAAATTAACTTTTTATATTATTAATATACAATAAATTAAGATTTAAAAGAAGAAGAAGCAGCAGCTAAGTTGAAAAGAAAAGGGTGATTATAATTTGGAATATATATATATATATATATATTATATTTAAATTTTAAACATATACAAAAATATGGAAGATAAAATCTTTTTATATTTTTGACTTTTCAATTTATTTATTTATTTTTTGCATTTTAATTTGAATAAAACATAAATTTTTACTTGATTTGATTAATCAAGTAAATGGAATGACTTAGGATTTCAACTAAAGTCCAACCGAATTAAAAAAAATTCAACTGAAGCCAACCTTAAATGTAAAAAAAATATTTACAAATTGAACTAAAGTCTGTGAAAAATTGTATTGGGCTCAAATTGGTTTGGAACTGTTCCACCCAATACGCATAGCAAACAAGTGTAAATGCATGTGGTAGTATATCTCAAATTCTTCAAAGGATGTTATTATGAAGAAGTCCGATCCAACGCATTAGCTAGTCGAAGACTGAGGTGCTCGAACCGATTAGACATGCCACCTCATAGGTGCAAGACTTGTTTTCTTATTTGAAGAATTACTTTCCTAACGGTTGCAGATTTGTAGTGTAAGTTGTTTTTTCTAATTAAGAAAGTTGTCTCTTATTAGTTAGACTGTTATTCTCGAATTGTGGTTATTATGGTAATTTCTTGTTAGACAAGGTATGTGAATCATTGTTCAAGAAATAATGTATTAAAAACTCTATAACTAAGGATGAAGTTGTTAAATATATTGTAATATGTGTGTGTGTGTGTGAGACTTTGGATTTTAGGTTACAACTATTCAGATAATACATGACTTTTGGTTTGCACCTTTTTAATAGGTAGCAACTATTAAGATGGTATATGACTTTTGATTTGCACCTCCTGAATAGGTTACAACTATTCAGAAGATATTTGATTTTTGGTTTGCAACTCTTGAATAGGTTACAACTATTCAGGAGATATGTGACTTTTGGTTTCCAACTGTTGGAAGTTTATAAATAGCGATGGCCGATGCAGCACATTCTGAATATATTTTTCTGTTCTCTTTTTTGTGTTATATTCAGTCATAACAGTTTCAACGAGTGTTTAGGAAATTCCTTCAGTATTGCTAACTGCAGGAATTCAGACTTTGTTGTATCCTGGGAGGGTTTTGTTACAGAATCCGTTAGCAAACTCAATTTGAGTGGGGGAAAATAACACTTTAAGGAAAGTGAATACACGCCTCAAAGTCAGTATTTCGCTTAACATCAGTCTGCTTGAGAAGATTTGGTTATCTTCAACAATTTCTGGATAAATTGTTTCAACAATATAACCTTCTCTGTCTCATTTTCTTTTTTAGTTTGCTTAAAATTGATATTAATGGTAGACTACCAGTCAAAACACTTGTTAGGAAACTTTTCCCTGTTAATTCCTGAATATTATTTGGCTAATTATCAAGACCTTTTCCCACGATTGAGGTAGATATTTTTGTTATACTTTGCATCACAAACCAAATATATATATATATATATATATATATATGATTTTTCACTCCACTTGTTTACAAATAGGTTTTAATTCCATTTGTTTAGTCATATACCCCCTCTCTCCCTCTTCTCTCTTTCTTTGTAATGAATTGGTTTCAGTTATTCACCGTAAGAAGGCCTAATTTAACATATTAATTTAGGCCTCAAACTGCAATAAGCGAGGGTAGCTTTGAAATCTTTATTTTTTATTTTTATCCTGGTACATATTTCTTTTATTTATTTATTTATGTTTCGTGGTTATTAACTTATCATAATAATTAATACCTAATAATCAATAATTTTATCTTGATGGATGTGATTATTGACAGAGGGTGCTTGTGGGTATGGCGATCTCTTCCAACAAGGATATGGACTCAAGACAACGGCCCTAAGCACGACACTCTTCAAAAACGGGTAGAGATGCAGTGCATGTTTTGAGCTCAAGTGTGTGAATGATCCACAATGGTGCAAAGCCGGTACCATCAAAGTAACTGCAACCAACTTTTGTCCTCCGAATAATGCAGGGGGGATGGCGCGACCCACCTTGGAAGCACTTCGATCTGTCAATGCCAATGTTCGTAAAGCTGGTACCGTGCTAGGATCATCCCGGTTAGCTATTGTCACATCTCGTGTAACAAGAAATGAGGGATCAGAAATCCGTATTGGGCACTTGTGTTGGTGTACAGTGTTTGAGGTAATGGAGATGTTGTTGATGTTAAAATTAAGAGGTCTCGCACGGGTTGGATTCAAATGGATCGCAATTAGGGCCATAATTGGCAGACTGGGGTGCCTTTAGCAGGGCAAAGCTTGTCATTCAAAGTGACTACTAGTGATGGGAAGGTGGTGCAATCTAAGGCGTTGCATCTTCAAGTTGGCAATTTGGTCAGACCTACAAGGGACGTAATTTTTAGTTTTCTTTTGTTGGTCTCCACTGTAATTCGCTTACTGACCGGGACATAGTATTATTTATGTTCACATATCATGCACTAAAGTTATTTCAATCAGAAAGACACCAACACTTTTTTTTTTTGATAAATATTATAGTTTATAATTGAATGGTTAGTAATTGATTTGATGCCCTCAAAGGTCTCTTATACAAAAAAAATAAATTAAATTATTATTTGATTTTATGTAGAATGAATGTTTCACCTTTCTTGCGTGCATGCCAAAAGGCCTAAAAATAATGAACAAGGACAATAAAAGAAATGAACTAGTAAGTAATTCAACGTCGAAAATCTCCTTACGTATATTTTAAATAGATTCAAGTATAACAGCCGTGGACCATCATAACAGTGGCCCGTTGTGTTGGATTTAAATTAGCAAACATATTTTATTATTATTATTTTTAAAATAAGTTAAATATTTTTAGACTATTAAACAAGGATTATATTTATGCACACATGATAAACAATAATTAGGCTGGTACTATTATATACGGAGTACTAATTAGGCTTTTCCTCCTTTTAGGTACCACATTTTAGTAACTTTTTATTTCACTGAGGGCAAGTTGACCTGGTGCAATAAACTCAACTGCACAATTTTATTTTATTTATTTATTACTCGGCATAATTTAGAGAATTTGTCAATTATTTACAAAAGCATACTGCAATAGAAAAATATTTATTTATAGGGAAGAAGTCTTGAGCTATTTAAAGTTAATTTTTCACTTTGATTGAATGAAGAAAAATAATTACAAATGCATCAAGAACTATTAATTTTAAGGTCTAAGATGCCCTATGTGCTCTTATTTCAAAATATCAAAATATTCTTTTCAATTTGCTCAACAAATTCCTTACCATGCTAAGATTTTTGTTCAAAAAATAATGTCAGCTTATCTTTTATTTATATGGAGGAGATAAAATCCAATGACTTGTCCTTTAGCATAGGACATCTAGAAGGTTACTCTCATAATCTCATTATAACCATATATATAGTTTACATCTTTTTTATTAGACAATAACTTTTGTATTTGTCATTTGTCTTAATAGATCAAAGAATTCGTCCAAATTTACTAATGTGGATTTTTTTTCCTAAGCATAAATTCATTCTTAAATATTTTTCTTTTATTTTATAAGTATTTAATATAGAATAATGATACTTGCACCGATTTGTTGCACATAATGTTTCTGATTGATTATTTGTGCATAATATATGCAAGTGTAGGACCTCATTTCTTTATTTATGCATGAATGGACCGATTAAAAAAAATAGGTCTGACAATTCATTACAACAAATCACATAAATAAAGAAGTGGAACCCTCCACTTGCATGTACTATGCACAAATAACCAATCAGATACATTCGTACAACAAATATGTAAATGACATTCTTGATCATTCCCTTATCGACTGCATCTCTTTAACTTATATTTATAATAATTAACACCTTTTATTTCAACTTTTGTAAATGTCAAACTTTTGGTTGTAATTAACACCTACTACAAATTATAGATTTGGACGTAAATTTAACACTTAATATCAACTTTTAATATTGAGCAAGGTTTACATAGTTTGTTTGTTTGTTTTTATTTATTTATTTATTATTTATTTATTTATTTTTTATAGTATTTTGGAATTATATGATTATAAGAAGGTTATTTTAGTATTTTACAATAAGGGCTTCGAAGATGCTTTGGGCTTAATAATAATTTTTGATGCATTTGCAGTTATTTTATTTGATTCAATCAAATTGAAAAATAAAAGCCCCGTGGGCGCCAGGAGAGTTGGTGAGGAGGGAGCCTCTAAGTGCTAGACAATCATATCTAGTAGTACTTGGGTGTGGGTTCGATCTCCTCCATCTAGACTTAAAATGTTATTTGTACTGTGGGTTGGGGTGAGTAGCAGGGGATTTATCTAATAATTACAAATCTAAAGGGTGGATAGTTGAAAGGATTCCCACGTCATAAAAGAAAAAAGAAAATTAAGCTTTTAAAATAGTCTAATTTGTTATTTAAGACTCCTTAACTCTAATTATGTGTATTTTTCCCTTTATTTATTTGTTTAGCAATTTATCTTATAACTTACAGGGATTTATGCATTCCTAATACACAATTTTGAATATTTTAGATAACTCTTTTTGGTTAAATAATTTTGTTATTTTTTTTTATAAAAACAATTTACTTCTTCGTTTATAAAGTTATTATTGTCAAATATGTTACGATAAAATTAACAATAAAAGTGTTTTTGAAAATAATATCATCAAATAAATTTTAAAATAATTTAATTATAAAAAATACTTATTATAGTAATGTGTCTTCAAACACCAAACATAGCATGTTACTTTTTTTTTTACAAACATTAATTTGTTTGTCAACCATTATGCTGAACGAGCTCTACTTCAAACACCAAATATAACACGTTTTTTTATTTACAAACATTAATTTGTTTGTCAACACGATGCTGAACTAGCTCTACTTTTTATATTTAAGAACCTTAAAAATTTATTTGCTAGACTTAAATAAATATATATAAAAAATAACATAAATTTATTGTCACCAATGATTCTACCCGAAAACAACTTATAGTGATTATTATTATCAAATATGGTTGATCTTACTGTAAAATTAATAATAAAAGTGTTTTTGAAAATATTATCATCAAATAAATTTAAAAATAATTTAATTTTGAAAAATTCCTTATTATATTGTGTCTTCAAACACCTAACATAATATGTTTTTTTACAAACATTAATTTGTTTATCAACACAATGCTCAACGAGCTCTACTTTATATTTAAGAACCTTAAATTTATTTGCTAGGCTCAAATAAATATTTATAAAAAATACAACAAAAATATATGATTCTACTCAAAACAACTTATATTCCAAAATATAGTAGGTTGCTACACGATTTTACCATCATAACACTGAGTTGAGTTGAATTAGAATTGAAAAAAATATTTAGTTTAATTTTTTAAATTATTATTATTTTTTAACTCTACCAATTTCATTTCCAATACCCAAACCTTAATTCCATGAACTTCAAACTGGAATGGTAAATCTAACCAACTGTAATGGTAAATAAATTTATATGATTTGGATCGAATAAAAATTTATGTATGAAAGTTCAAAAGACATGTTGGCTGGATTTAAATTATTATTATTTTTTATGTCATGTATCAGGGAAAAATGAAAAAGAGTGTGACAAATCACTGTTTTTACAAGAGAAAGGGTATTTTAGTCCATCCACAAAACCATATAATCATGCAAAAACTCTCCGGATTCCTCCACCTTCGTTTTTAGGGTTTTCGTTATTCCGGTTCTATAGACCATTCGTTCATACGAAGTGCCTCCTTTTTTTTTTTTTTCTATATGGCGCAGGTAATATCTAATTCATGCAAAACTTTACCCTGTTTTGAAAGATCAAATCCAATGGTCTCTTTCTTTCAACAAATTTTTTTTTCTTCGTTATTTCTACAGAGTTCTTTTCCTAGATAGGGGACAAAAATTGAAGTTTTATGTTGGGAAGCATCAAATGGTTTAAAGTGTTCATCTTTATACGAAAGACTTTCCAGGGAATAGATTTTCATCGAAAGAACTCAAGAATTTTCGTACAGTGTACTGTTTTTAGATTTTTCTTCGTTTTTGGGTTTCAGCTGGGTAGGTTTATTGGTTCATTTAATGTTTCTTTATCACTCACTGAGTCGGAGCACTCCCTGTTTTTGCAATGTGCTTGAAATTTGGTATAGATGTATCCATATATTTAGCATGTTGAAAATTGAAAGCAAACCCAAAGTGGTCTCTATTTCTAATTTTTTTTTTTCTTGTTTTTTTTTGAAACATATTAAATGAAACCCAACTATGTTAACAGGTTACGGTACAATTAGTGACTTACTGTCTCCTACTCTGAGTTGACTTCTTGTCTTTGCTTTTTTGATAACATTCTCTATATTATTTTTTCTCATTAACTTTATTGGATCAATGTTGTCATGCTTTTGCAGATGAGCCAATCACCAGATCATCATTCAACGGACCATCGTAAGTCTCTCTCTATCTCTATATATAAATACACAGGTTGTGTGTGTGTGTGTTTTCTAGTAACCTTCTTCCGCAAACAGATTGTTATCCAACTTAATTTTGAAGAAATATTTTTTTCCCATCCATGCTCTGACTCCCATGAACTATTCTAGATAAGCAGTCTTATAGCAGAAACAAGCTGACTAAAATTTTTAGTTGGCTAATTTAACATATATGTACATACTAGTAACTATGTTCTTTGCCCCCTCACACACACATACTTACATTTATATATAGACTTTTTGTTTTGCTTCTATTTTTTTTTTTTTTAACTATGCATTATTAATGTGAATTTGTATTTATTGTCTACTCTTTTGTTTTACTAACGGTTCATGTTTTATTGGTTGAGAAGAGCATGCAGCCAAAGGTTCAGAGGTTTTCGTTGGCGGTTTGGCCCGTACAACAACTGAAAACAAGATACGCGAGGTTTGTCATCTGCCCATATATTGCTGCTTTTTGTTATTTTTTGAAATGAGTTCTACTCGAATATTAGGACTTAACTAACGGGCTAGTGGCCTAGCGGTATAAGGCCCTGACTTCCCTTCGGGAAGTCAGGGGTTCAAGTCTCAGTTAAGGCATGTGTGTATGTGTACCAACTAAGAAAAAAAAAAAAATTAGGACTTTTTCAAGATCACGCCCTTGGCACTTGCAATTATTTTAGTAATTCACCTTGTTTCATCAGTCTTTGATACTGCTTGATCATACTGGATGACTCATGAAATCTCATACTGGATGACTCATGAAATTTTAAGTGTGCATTTGTATAAAAGGAGTCAGAAATAAAGGGAAGGATAGGAGAAGGAGGGAAGGAGGGAAGAAGGGAAGGAGGAACATCTTATTCGTGTTTGTTTTAGAGATGAAGGGGGAATGAAAAGAGGTTGGGTTGAGAATGAGGGTCGTTAACACCTTAAACAGTGTGTTGGCCCTTGGCTAAGCTCCCACAAGTGGGAGGAAACAGTGGGAACTGGGAAAGGCTAAGGAGGCACCAGTTTCCCACAAGCCATCACCACTGCTGCTTCTGTCAATGCCTCTTTGTTGGAGGAAATTGGACGGGCAATAAATTTTATGATTTTTATCTTTATGTTTATTGTCTTTTACTGTACATTGTCTATAATTATATTTCATTACCACAGTTATGCTAAGCTTGACTCTTTATGTTGTTATAAATTTTATTTCTTAATTATTTACCCATATGGGCCATATACAAATATATAAATATATATATGAAGGTCAATAACTATAATCTGGTTTTCCTTGTAATGTTCTTGTGTGTGTGTGTGTGTCTATTTCAGCATCTCCAACTGATCCAATAAAAAGCAGTTAGTTCAAACATTAGATGATAATAGTGAGAACTACTGTAACTATGACTTTTGTTACTAGTGTTCGGTTCAACCATATTTTGGAAGTTCTCAATAGAGGGTCTTCATCATCTCAAATACGTAATGCTTCTACATACATATATCTAATGGTACAAATATTATTATTATTATTTTTAATAGTCATGACAATAGATAACAAACATACTTCTAAATTTCCAAATGAATTGTCTATGATACAATGGCCTAAGAAAAGGATAGAAGAAGAAAATGATGAATCACTTGAAGTTTTCTTCTCTCTTTTAAAATGAGATAAGTGGGTAAAGATACTAAAATGTTGGTGTTAGTTCTAAATCAAATAACCTGCTACCTATTTTACTGGGCTTTCTTTATTTTACCTTTCCTTCTGTTTCAGGTATTTTCTGCTTGTGGGGAAATCACTGAAATACGCATGATGAAGGACCAGGGAGGCAACTCAAAGGTTTTAGTTTATTATAATTTTTTCCTACTTGTCCTTGCTTTGGATACTTTGATTTATGCTTCCCCATCTTTTTCATTAAATCAATTTGAGAATTTGTGTTCCTTTTCATTTGTTACAGGGGTTTTGCTTCGTAAGGTTTTCAATGAAAGAGAGCGCTGTTAAAGCTGTGAAAGAAAAATCTGGATTTATGGTAAGGGCATATGATGACAAATTAGGCAAATGGATGGCATGTTATTTGGAAAGACCTACTTAACGTCATAAATTTTATAACAAAAATGAAATGAATGATTTTTTTGTTGAGACATAATTTCCTCTCCCGCATAAGAATGATCAAATTGCAAGGCATGCCAAGGATTATAAACTTTGAAACATGGTGAAAATAAAGTGACAACTTTTCCAACCTGTACGAGCTAGTTGCCCAACTTCTTTGAAGAAGCCACTATCTACTGACGATAATATTTCTAAACATTGTAACATAGTACACGACACACCACCCAAATCTCTTTTTCAAAATTAGTTCTTCTGGAAAGGATAAAGAAAAATTATTAAGGGCAAAACTTTGCTCAACTAATTTAAAATGATAGATATGGTGTATCATGTGTAGGATTGTTTTTTCCGTGGTCTCTCCCTTGTAGAAAATTTACCTAGTTTTCTAGCAAGGTAGAATATTCACACTCATATGCTATAGTGGCATTTTGCCATGCTGCTATAATCTAGTGTTGCTTTAGTCACTTGATAAGAGACTTTTGGTTTGTGAAACCTTTGGTTGTGCATAATTTGTGGTTTGTAATCTTGTTTGCATTATATTTCTCTAATTTGGCAGTGCTCTGATTTTCTTTTTCTTTCTTTAATGGAGATAAAAGTATCTTGGGCTCTGCATGACATGTTTTTAGATTTTTGTAGTATCATGTTCTGCAATTTTTTTTTTTTTCTGCGCACTTCCTTCTTGAGGTATAGCTATCTTGTTGGTTTAAAATGTGATCAAGACATGAAAAATAGTAAGTTGTAGTTGTAAAATTTCACAAGGGTCTAAATGACTGCCATTTAAAGTGGAACTTTGAGGAAGATGTAGCTCAACATAGGTCTCTTTGAGGACCTTTTTGTTGTTTTCCCATTTTTTCTCCACAGAAGAGGAGGGGGGAGGGAGGGGGGGTGGGGGTGGAGAAATCAAAGCTGACATGGGCTGAGAGAGATGGTAAAATAAGATATTATAGTTTAGATTGTTGCTTTAGTAAAGCAAAGTGGAAAAATTGGATTCATGTAGCTGACCCCAGATAGTTGGGAAAAGGATTGGTTTGTTGAGATAATTTATGTTTTTAAGGACAATCTAAAAAGGAAGAAATAATTGAAGGTACAAGAAAAGAATATATTTGTCTTATGGATTAAATTGGATAATATAGGAAGTTAGTGAATGGTTAGGCTTTCTAAAATAGTCTGCAAATTGTTCTGGTGATCAATTAATGATTGAAATCACTTGACAAAGGTGAATTAATTCGTTAATTGTTGAAACCACACGCTGAAATTGGTTTAGATAGGTTTAATTTTTTTTAAAAATTGTTGAATTCTCATATGTTAATTTGATTGTATTTTTTGTATTAATCATTTTTTTTTCTTTCACTTTAGAAGATATGTAGAACAAATCTGTTATTAATCTTCTTGGGCGTTCATGTCACAGCTAGAGGGAAAAAAGATCGGCGTTCTCCCATCAACAAATAAGGATTCTTTGTTTTTAGGGAACCTTCATAAAGGTTGGTTTCATTTAAATATTTTGCAATTTATAGCATCCAAGGGACATTACCAAATGCCAGGCATTGTTTGATTAGTATTTTGGAAATTCTTTGCTTGCATGTCAGAGCAATAACTAAAGCGATGGGTTACTTGTCTGCTCAGCTAAGGACTTCTCATTTGTGTGTGCAATGTTTAACCAATTCTAAATATGACCTCTAAGCCAAATGGGGTGTTACTTGAGTGGTATCTTTTAATTGTCCATCCACTCTTTCTCTGTCCTCTCTCTCTCTTAATTGAAACAAAAATCCGCTTCTTGTATTCATGAGGTTGTTGTTTGCTCTTCTTTGTTGATTATGTGTTTCTTATTTGTCCTGAGAAAGAGAAAATCTAATCTTCTTTTGTACTTCCTATTTTTGATAATGGGTTGTTCCTTTCTTTCTTTTTTTCCTTTTATTTTATATTTTATTTTATTATTTTTATTTAAAATAAAAGACATTACTTTTTTCCTTTTTCATGTCAAGCAATGCATTCTTTCACTGTTATTTACACACTTGTGCTTCATTTCTCTTTTTCACCTCCAATACACATTTATTTGGTTGTGTTCTTGCTTGTCAGATTGGAGTGCAGATAATTTTGATAAAATAATACGCCAGGTACGCGTTTTAGTTGCATTTGAATTTTTATAAAATTTTACATAGGCCGTATGGGAGTAATTTTTTTTTTTTTTTTGTTGCTGTATAGGTTTTTCCAGACGTCGTATCTGTTGATCTTGCAACGCCCTTGAGCAGTGGAGACACGAGTCTTAGTCAAAAGCAACAAAATAGGGGTTTTGCCATTGTGAAATTTTTGTCGTATGCTGTAAGTTGCCTTCCCTTTTGTTCTTGGTGTCTTATAATTCATAAATCTATATTTGAATTCTTCATTCGTAGCATTAATATGAATCACCTGTTGCTTCTCAAATCGTACAGGGTGAAAGCTCAGATTGATTCGTGGTTCTGATTCTTGGTTCCAGCATCGTTTTTGACTCCTCTAATTAAAAAGAATCCAAAATTTTCTTAAAAAGCTTTCCAAAGGGTTAATCTTGGAAAAGAAACTTAAAATTTTAAATATTATAGTATTTTACTTTTGATAAATAAAATGTCAAAAATATCACAAATGCCTTACTGCAATAGTAAATTTCAACAAATTTTCAAATTTTACTGAACTTTGAAACTGTCTTAGTTTGTTTCTATAGGTTTTTTTTTTTTTTTTTTTGGCATATAATTTGGTTAATTTCTATTTCTATTTGGCTATTCCATCTAAACAATCTGTCAAATAAGCATTCTGGTGTATTAATTCAATCACTGAACGCGTCCTTGTGCAATAAAACATTTGTACCAATTCCATTATTGGATCTAACGATTCACTAGCTCATGGTTGTCCATCTGAAATAGTGTTTATTCTCTTCATTTCTCATTGTCCTTGTGGCATTCAATATGTTATTTTTTCTCCAAGACAATTTGATCTTCTGCTTTGCTTGTGATGTTATATCCAAATCATGATTGGTTCAATAAGTCATTTCGTTTTATTGTACATTTGATTTTCCTCAGATATGGAAGGATTTTATTCCATCTATATATGTTCTGTTTTATGGTACCCTTGAGGCTTCCTTTTTCTTTTCTTTCCAAATTATGTTTCGGTACATCAATTTCTCCTGTAGCATTCTTTTGCTTTTCGTATAACCATTCTAGTACCATTTGATTAACAATCAACTTAATCAAGAGAAACACATAGCTAACAAGGAAGTGCTTTTCACTTCAGTGGGAACCAAATTAAGTTCCTTTGTTATCCCACTAGTTATTTGTTTTCAATAAGCTAATTATCCTGCATCCTTTTGATAATCAATCCCTTGGGTATCATTTTAAAAGTTCTTGGGCCTTTGGATGCTAATATTCGGTTTAATGAACTCCAAACTTCATATGATATTATAAAATCCTGTGAATCTTATAATGACAATTAATAAACAGTTTATGTGAACAATTCTGGATAATCCATTTCAAATGATCTGTTGAAATTTACACAGTTATTATTTATTAATGAAATATATGAAAGTAAAAAGTTTAACTTATCTAATATAATCAACGGTTTCCATTTCTTCTAGTTTAGTTCTGTAATGTGGCAAATGTGTATAATGTCGATTGCTGCAACAATTTTACCAAACTTGGTGGGGGATTTAATCATTCCATACCGTTTGAGAGAAAAGTTAATCTTATTGCTAATTTCTTGTCACAGTCTGTTCTTCAATTTAAGGTGTTCTCTCTCCAAATTCATGCAATGAATTCCTTTGGAGATTTATCATTTTCTTTGCTGAGGCCACGGCTCACTTTTTTCCATATTCGCACCATTCCATGTGACCCAGTGTATGTTTTTTGTTTTTGTTTTTGTTTTGTTTTCCCTTTCTATTAACCCTGATTTTTCTCACCGTTTTTGGAGACCTCATAATGCGCTTGCACTTGTTTGCTTAGAGGTACTAGTGCAGGGTTTCTCTCATGAATCACTTGCCATCTAGGGTTTCCTTATTGATCTTCTGTTTCTCTCTTTATGTCAGATGTGTTCTTAAGTTGGCTTCATCCTTGATGTTGTCATGACACTGCTGCACCTTTTGGCTCTATAGTTAACTTAATCAGTACTACTCTACCATAAGTCATTCGAAATTTTCTTCTTTTCCTATTAAGTGAACTAAATAGATCCCTCAGTGCTCAATTTATCACATTAGTACCTTAGTTTTGTACACTCTACTTTTGTTAAACTAAGATTTGTGCAATCTCAAATTAGACTATTACTTTCAGATTAGCATCATTAAGTAGTAGAAACACTGATCATAATTCAACATTTTTTTAAGTGAAAAATATGGGAAGCGCCCTAGTAAATGGTATGAATCTTATATTATACACTTCGAGAGGGGTGATTAGATCTCCTATTTGATAGTTACCGTCTGACCTGTAGTTACAAATTTCTCCTTTAAATCAGGAGCTTTTTATTTTGCTTATTATTGATTCATCTTTGACGTACATACTCCTAATTACCACCCATTGTAAGCTCAATTGTTGATCTTCACATCATCAGTTGCTTCTCACAATCCGCCTCTTCCTAAAATCCATTTTCAGCTTCTCATGGATCATTAAACACCTGCTGTTAAGTGCAAAAATGCCAACGGACTAGTCTTTGAGAAGATTAAGTTGCAATAATATAGTTTCTCTTACCCGATACATGAACTCTTTAAGAATGATCAACCCAAGAACTCAGAATAAGCTCTTCTGTAATGTCTGTATTTTTTCTAGGTAGTTTTAGAATTAACAACTAAATACTATTTGTAGAATTTCGATCAGTCCACAGATTTAGTTTAATCAATCCATAACTTCATGGTGAAAGTTTGATCGGTTGAATGTAAGCTCTCTCAATTGAGAGCTTTTGGTTTATGTTCAATCAATTTCAGTTATTTTTGTAGTTTATGTTTAATCCAACCTAGTCAAAATAACTTAAAATCATTCATTAAATGGGATCTACTAGATCTTGTGCCCGGTCCACAAAACTAAATAAGCATCGTATATACCCAACTCTAATGGATTGAAGAATTACCTGATGGAACACTCCGACTGCATGTCTTTAATCTTTAATTACATCTCTTCAATCCCATGCAAACATTTCACTTACTCAATAATATGACCTAATTTTATCAATTTGATTACATTCGTCCGTGAAATATGCCATAACTTGTTACTATGTCCTAGCAGTTTCTTAAACAATCTTTCAGTGTTTTAGTTGAGAGTTGAATAGGGATAACTAACTGATAAATCGGATATATCAAACATCTAATTTGATTTCTTCATTAGCAGATTGGTCCTTTTTATGCATTTTTCTAGTCATCATTAATAATTATTATTCCACCTTTTAGAGCTCTTGGGGCTGAATTATGTCATGTGATGTTACAATTCATTTTCCTTTGGATCAGTTCTGCCTATATCTATTTGAAATGTCATATTTCAGATCAATGTTCTTTTTCCTATTAACAACTGTATCTTGTTCAGATCAGTTTTATAGTGCTCCACAAATGTAATATCTAATCCAACAGTGACACGATTTTGCAGAATGGTAATAATAATATTTGAACCCGAATGAATCTGTGTAACTCATAACTTTATCTTCACCGCTTCTTTTCTCCGAAAATCTAGAGCATTGATGCATTAAACTTGCATCTTTGTCAACCAAACTAATTTGCCTTTAATATGTGAACTCTATATCAAGTTGTCAATCTTTACTGCTAATATAGTCATTTGGAGAATTATCAAATCAACAATCATTCCATCCTTGCTTTTAGAAATTTTGAACCCCCTCCTTGGAAACTCTCAATCACAGGCTGCAGCACGAGCATATAGGGCAGGGTCCAAACCTGAGTTTCTTCTTGCTGGAAAGTGTCATCCAGTTGTAAAGTGGGCGGAAGAGGAACCTGAAGTTGATCCAGATGAACTTGCTAAGGTGAACCATCCATATTCTTTTGAAATATAACGCCCAGGTTCTCTCTATAGTCTGTTAGCTGTAGCTTATTTTATTGATCATTTTTGGACTTTACAGGTAAAAATAGCATTTGTTAGAAATCTTCCGACGGATTCTGATGAAGATTACCTGAAGGAGTTATTTGAGCCTCTTGGACAGGTGTGATGTTATACAATCTTGATTTCTTTATATATAATGATGTGTTTTAAGTATTAATTATTGCTTTAAATCGCCAATCTTTTACTTATCGAAAAAAAAAAAAAAAAATCGCCAATCTTTCAGTTGGATAGAGTGGTGCTATCCAAGAAGAGTCGCTCCCCAGTCGGGTTCATTCACTTTGCTTTACGATCAGTAAGTTGCATGTTACTTCTATTTTGACTCTTTTGTCTTTTTCCTTTCGGTATCTCTTCAACTGAATTTAGTCTTAATTCTCAATTTTGGGGATGCCATTATGTTTTAACCCTCCATATTTTCTGTGCGTAGGACCTTGATATTGCAATCAAGGAAATGAATGGAAAAACAGTCCAAGGACCAAATGGGGGCCCCTCATTTAAGCTTGTGGTAATTTCAATCTAACAACTATCCTTATGTTTTAAACTCATCGATTTGCAGTGAATTAAGAATATATCTTGGAGTTGCTCTGAAGGCAGATGTGTATTATGTTAACAGGTGGAAGTTGCAAGGCCTATAGACAAAACTCGGAAGCGACCCTATGATGATCCTCAAAGCAAACCAGCCAGTAAAATTCCAAGTTATTCCCAACAAAGGGATGATCAGATCTCCAGCCCCCCTTGTGGTTCTAAATCCAAAGCTCCAAAAGTGAATATTTCACTACAGGTTGATTTCTTGTTTTCCTAATATATTTTCTTCTGTGTTCTGTATTACTATGCTTTTGAGAATTTAGGTCTGTTTCAACTGGACCATTATAAAACCATGTAGCATGTTGTACAAAGATGTGTTGCCAAACATTCTAGCTAATTAGTTAATACTTGGCATCACTTCTCAGTCGTATTATACCCCCTTTGGCTGAGCTTTCTAACACCACAAGTGCTTTCACAAAAGGCCTTCACAGAAGTGCTTCATTCGAAGGAATTCGAAAAGACAATGTTCAAATTTAAATTTTAAATCAAAGCGTCATTCTACTTGCATAAATTACGTTTGATGATGAAGTAGAATAATTTCTACATGACAATATTATCCTTTAGTTTTAGCAATTATTCTTGTTACTAATGTTCAAATCTGTATCAAATGGATATGAAATAAAAAATATGTTTTACCAGGGAACATGTGCTTACTTGTTTGCTATTTTTTTGGGACCACAATAAAGAAAGACATATGGTTTGACTTTCCATTTCTTTTAAATTCCTCCAGTTTCAGCAATCAAGTATAGAATCAAAGTTGTCAGTGAAGACATCCTACAGCTCGAGTCACACACACACATAAGCATATTGCAACAAACCCGTTCCGGAGTAGGGGCGGAGTTGGCTAAACCCTACTCCGTCCCGTTAGAAAATATGTCATACCAACTCCAACCCTACTCCGGAACGGGTTTGTAATTGTTATACCATCCCCGTTCCTACTTTGTTAGACAAAATACTAACTCTGCCCCATGTACTCCGTTTAATTGTGGGGCGCAGTGGGGGCGGGTTGGGTTATGCCACTTTTATTATGTAGTAAAAAAAAACTAGCCCAATGTGTTCAAATTGGACTAATAAATATTAAATATATATATAAAAAATAAAATGTACATATATAATCGGAGCGGAGTCGGGGCGGGTTCATCACTAAATCCGCCCCCACTCCAAACCTTCTTCGGGTTTTCAATTATTTTACCATATCCGTCCCAAACCCATTTAGGGGAACACCAAATCCACCCCATTAGGGGTGGGGGTGGGGCGAAAACCCGCGGGTCGGAGGAAATTGCCATCCCTAACACTAAATGACAAGAAAGAAAAGAATAAAAGCACTGAAATAGTGAATATATAGATGAAAGACATAATAAACCCTCGTTCTAGGTTAAGAAAGCTTAGTAAACAAAAGTCATCCTAGTCAATACAAATCAATGAAATAATATATTGAATCAACCCTGAAAAATAGAGGTCAATTGCATTATGGCCGTCGGCAAGGAATTTTGCACAATTTATGTGATTGTGATGGCTTTTTGGATATTTTGAAATAATAGGCAATCTTGTCAATGCATGAATAGTACATGGACAAATTAGTAAAATAACAATTTTTACTTGGAAAGAAAATCTGGCTTTCTAAAAGGAGGTCCTAAACGGGGAAGCTCCCCCAAACGGGGCCTTAGTAATTGAACTGTTGGTGTGCAGAAGCTTTTTTTCATTTCAAGATTAGTTTGGCACTTGGAAATTAAGTGGAAAAGTAGATAAAAATTAATGTGAAAAATCACAATGATTTACATGTTTTTTATTTTCCCTGAATGGTGTTGGAATTTCGTAAAAGAAAACTCAATTTTATTAAACACAAGGATTTACATGGTACACATACATTAGGACCAAAATTTTACATTTAAACACAAGGACCATTCAGTTTGATTCCTAGGCTGGTCTTAAATGGGACCTTCCGTGATTAAGGTATGTCTTATAACCCGATTCGGAATAAATCAACACTTATTTAATTAAATACGGTTGATAACGCGATAAGGCTACTTAAAAGAATAAGTGCCACTGAAAATAGGATAAAAATTGAAGTGATGGAGACTTCACTTAACACTGAACACTAAAAAGTTAAAAAAGTAGTTTCCCCGTGATTAAGGTACCGTATAACCCAATTCAGAATAGATTCAATACTTATTTAATTAAGTGCGCTTGATAACGCAATAAGGATACTACTTAAAAGAACAAGTGCCACTGAAAAGAGGATAAAAATTTAACACTCAACACTAAAATGTTAAAAAAGCACCAAAAAAGTTCTTAATTTATGTTTTAGCACTTTAAAATTTCATCAAACAACTCCTAAGTTTAGCCATTATATGTCATATCTTACGTCCTCTCTTATCAAGAAAAAAGAAATATCTTATGTTCTCCAAGTCCATTATGCTGGTTCAGTTTTTTGCGTTTTCTTATTGTATAGGATTAAGTATACTTTTGTAATCATAAAAGCTACTGGACATGGGGTGCAGTGGTGCTTAATGGGTGTTATTTTGGGTCAATTTATGTTATTGGGTCTGTATTTATGGTCTTAGTTGGTTTAGATGAGATATATGAGTATTTGACCGAGATTCTAATTGGGTCTGTATTTATGTCCTAGTTAGAGATGGAGTGACCAACAGCCTGTGTAAACCAGTTTACTCTTTCAAGTAATTAATTATTTATTTTTTTGAACTATTTCCTTTTTTGACAATTTTATGGACCTGATAGAGGTGATGTTTGAAACTCCAACCTCCTAGTAAGAACCCCAACTCAAAAGCATCTGAAACAATTTGAGATTTTGTGATGCAACCATAATTGTTGATATAAATCCTAACGGATTCTCGGACTTATTCGTGGATTCTGATTTTTCATCATCATCTTCTTCTGCTGCTCCCCCTCCTCTAGTTTTATGCATTTAATACTTACAATCAGTTTCAGCCCCCAAAACTCTACTTTGATTGGTGCAATGATTTTAACTTCTGCCGGTCAACCAATTAATGCCTAACTTTCTTGGGAGCCGAGTATTGGCAGGTTCTGAGGAATTTTGGCGATTTCAATGACATCAGATCCGATGATGAAAAGATTGGAATCTTCACCCCAAAAGCGCATGACCCTTAATTGTTCTACTTAAAAAATATTGCCTTTAGTTTTTGCACTTGTATACTTACAAACGGTTTCAACTTCTGTACTTTAAGCACGCCACTATTAATTCTGATAGAGTCTACCATTATGTTCTTTTTGTGGGGAATGTTGGCTAATTGAAGGATTTTAAAGATCGTCACTCGGTGTGATGAGTTGCAGGTGTGCTTGCAAGTTAAATGCTATTTCTATGTTTCCCTGATATTTTATGGTGTATTTGCCTATTTAAAGAATAACTAGATACTTGTAACGCCATTAGTCACTTTAATTTAATAATAGTTGAATTAGTTGACACAGTAACATAATTCTGTGGTATTTATCTTGTAGTAACGTCTATTTGAACGAAATAAAAGCATGTTACATATCGAATGGTTGATAGTGGTGGAAGATCAAATTGATGTATTTTGGTTGGTTATTTATTTATTTATTTTGTAGGTTTGTATTAATAATAGTTGCATCAACTTATCAAAAAAAAAAATAATAGTTGCATCAACATTACCTATCAAGTGAAAAAAAAGAGAGAATAAAAGTTGCATCAAGGGACATTCATAGTCAGCAGTGCTTTATTCTGTTCGAGAATTGAGTTTCTCTTCTCTTAATAATTTCAATGGCCCTAGGCGGTCAATGTTACTTTCTACCTTTTGCTGGATGCCTTTTGTTTTTGTTCTAGATGCCACAGTGTTCTGCAATTAATTAATTTATTTTACTGCCAGGAGCCTGTGGTTTCTGATCCATATGAAGCTGCTGTAGTCTCATTGCCTGTGGCTGTTAAAGAGCGTTTACTCCGGATCTTACGGCTTGGTATTGCTACTCGATTTGATGTAAGTCCTAAAAGAATTTGTATTTCAATTGATGGCATTCCTTCGTGCCATATCTTGCCCCCACCCCCACCCCCCTTGTTTCCTTTTTTTTTTTTTTTCCTTCCTGGAAATTGCCATATCTACCAGGTGGCCCACTAGCAGTTGCATGTGATTGTGCTTACATTTATCTCCAGTTCAACACGTTATTCTGTAGTTACTTAAATTTTGATCTTTTTTATTGGCAGATGGACATTCAATGTCTAACCAGCCTCAAGGAACTACCTGAATCTACTGCTATATCTGTCCTTGATCAGGTCTAGCATTGTTACATCTCTTTCCAATTTTTTCCTTTAAAATTCTTACCGAGGTTGCTCCTATATTTTAACGCCTTCGTTGGCAAATTGAATACCTGATGCCAATGCTCGTAATTTGTTTCATGATTTCTTCTTTCTTCATCTTTCTTTGTAGTTCATGTTATCAGGGGCAGATAGGCTTAATAAGGGAGCATATCTTGCTGGGTTAATTTCTAGGGTAAATCTCTTTCCTCCATGCATGTGAACATAATAATGCTTCCAACTATATTACCTGTTGTAATGATATAAGTAAAATACTTTTTGAACTAAAAATCTGTCTCGGGTACAGCACCAGGTTGATAATCTGGGACTCAATCAACAAACTTCAAATACGTCAAGAATAGGGGATATTGCCTTGATGGAATCAAAACTGTCCAGCATTTATAGTAGAGTTCCTGTTCCAGCTGCTGATCCTCTTTCCTCTCGTGTAAGCTCAACTATGAGCAGGTTAGCTCTCTATATATTCAGTCTCCTGCTCATATAGTTTATTTCACTCCCATTGGTCTCTCAGTAAAATATATTTGACAAGAAAATAAAGGAAATTTTTGTGCTGTACGAACTAGTTTAAATTGTATTAACAAGTACGAGCTTTACCCTTGCTTGGTGCAGTCGTAAAAGCTAGTAGTAATTTCAAATGTTAGACTTATAGAGCTTCCATTCTTCCCAGCACCCTCGACCCATAAGGAGAACACTAGGTGATGGACTTTTGTTGCCTGTATTACTCTGGCTGCCATCTAACAGTATTTTCTGAGTATTTTATAAATTTGACAATATGGTAATACTTTGATCCTCAAGATATGTTTGACATTTCAGAAAAAAATCCTCTAATTTAAAGTATTCACTTTCTTGTAGATTAACATGATTTTTAATTTTAATTTTTTTAAAAAGGTCTTGAAACGATTAAAATGATGCAGGGCGAAACTTGAATCAAGTAAACAACTCTATATAGTTGGGTCAGGGCATTGTTGAATTAAGTTGAGTAAACAATTAATTTGATGTCGCAAATTTGAAGCTTCAAATGATGGTTGCTGCTTTAATATTATACAAGAGTAAAGATTATCCCTCGACTCCAACAGAAGTATAGTATAGTGGAAAAGTTACAGGTTAATGTAGACTTGAACCTCTACTCGAAAAATAGTAAAGTTGTATCCAATAAATGCGCAAAGATGTAAACATCTGCAATGCTTGTTCATCTCTTTGCTTTCATATATTTGAAATCATAGACTTAATATAATTAAGACAATTATGGGATGACTGATTAATCATAGAGTTGGAAAGTCAAGCTGCGGTCCCAAAATCCTCTTTTATACTTGGCTTGATTTACAGTGTCGTAGATATTAGACTTTGAGAAGAGGTGAATAGATCCCTTTCTAGTTTTTCTCTAATTTTTACTTCCTTTGTTTTATCGAACACAAACTCAAATCAAATAAATTTACAAGATATAAAGCAAAATAACACAATCAAGCAAACAACTATGGATACATGATCTAGTGCAGAGAGAACAATGTTCTAAGGAGTCAAAATAGTACAACCTTACCTTTCTACTGCACTAACCTAGAACCACTCGTTGATTGAACTAAGTCTGAACAAAATTTACCCTAGGCATTTCATCCTGGAGCTATGTTGTTGTCTTTTAATTGAGGGAAAACTACACTTGCATAGAGTTAGGAGCCTTAAAAAACAAAATGGTCTATTTTAAAAGTTCATTTTTCACTTTGGTTAAATTAAGTAAAATAATTACATATGCATCAATAACTATTGTTTAGGTCCAAAATGCCCTCCAAACACTTATTCCAAAA
>JAOTQH010273632.1:0-10563 GCA_025631255.1 Cornus kousa
TTTTTTTTATAATTTTAAAAATTAAATCTAAAAAAAAAAAAAAAACAGTTAACCTTTTTATTTGAGTCAAACTAATCTTAAATTGGTTAACTCATTTTAATATCATCCAATCATATCATGACACAGTTAATCAATTATATGAAAAACAAGTAATGTCTCTACTTGTTTTGATATCTTTGGAAAGTTCTTCTTTAGCAAGGATAATTTTTTTTTTTTTAACAATACATCCCTCTACCTCTTGTACATATATGTAATCAGACCAGGGGTGCATAAGGAACCGTTAAATTCCAACCGGAACCAGAATCATAAAATAATTATATATATTATTAATTTTATTATATAATTATTAATATATATGCCTATATTTGCCGAAAAAAATATATATATGCTTATTGATGCTTGTTTGGATGTAAATGTGACCCAAGGAATTGCCCTAGCCAAGGTATTGCTATTTTTATTATTATTATTATTAAAATAAAAAAGGGAACTGGAAACGGAACTGTGGAACCGATTCGGTTCGATTTTAGTTCCATGTCCCAACGGTTCCGATTCCAATTACTAGGAACCGTTGGGAATGGTTCTGGTTCCGCAAGGAATTTCCTTGTACATCCCTAATCAGGACTATCTAGATGGTACATATACCTTGAGCATGACAGTTTGTGATGCATTGAGTCCAATTTTAAAAAAGGGGTAACCACGGATCGGATTAATCATGAAACCAAATTCAATTTGATCCCTATAGATTGGTGAAAAATTGAAAATGGAATCCAATTCGATTATTTGCTTTACGGATTGGATTAGATCGGATTAAGTATTTTCATGGATCGAATTGGTTTCACTGAGGCTTTTTTCAAATAGTCCATTTTATTATTTTTAATTTCACCCTTTAGTAAATTTAAAAGCTAGTAGGTCTTTAGGGTTAAAATTTAGTTGGTGTTTAGAGTTAAAAGTAAGTAAAACTTAAAATAATAAAATAATAATAAAAAATAGAAATAGTGTGTACATATATTATATATATATATATATATATATAAATTGAACGGATCAGATCGGTTTTTTAAGACCCCAATCCGTTAATTGGTCTGTAGATTACAGATTCTTTATTTATCAATCGGTAACCGAACCATGAAATTAAAAGGCCAATCTAATATTACACGGCTTTGATTAGATCGATTTCACGGACTAACATATGAAATGAACACCTCTACTTAAATGCCCCACCCTCAATAGAGGACTGACTTCCATAGTTGGCTCTATTGAGTGGTTGGTTTAATCGTGATCCTATCACTTAAAAAATAAATAAGAAAGAAAATGATTCAAATTTGTCATAATTTTGCTTATTGCAATTTAAAATTCACATTTGATCATGTATGCGGTGACAATTTTTTAAAACAATACTGGCATATTCACTGGTGACATTAATTTAAATTAGCTCTCATAAATGAGATTGTTTGGCCATTCAAAACTCGAAAGTGACATAGATACCATATATAAGAGGCTCCATGCAAATGAATTGCTGTCTTGTCTTATTTCACTATCTAAGAGCAGCCTCACCATAAATGTTCCATGACAAACTTAGCAGTGTCCTTGCTGCTACAAATGAACCAACTTGTTCAACAATACTAGGTGTTTAGATAGACTCATTTAATAAACGAACAAAATTTGAACAACAATAAGTTCCGCTAGTTAAATTCATGAACAAGTAAGTTTACTTAAAAGCCCATATTCTTACATTTGTGATATTGCTGAGCTGAGCTTGAACAGTATAAAACTCAGATTGCTCTGACTCGATTTAATTCATTTGCAACATCCCGTCTCTGTTTACCTAGCATTCAAGCTGGGAACTTCACATTCTCTCCTCCCAAATTTGTCTCTTCTTTATTTCAAGTTGCATAACTTAAACTCGATTTTGATAAAGAGTTAAGTCAGTGATATATCTTCATCATTTCAAATGGAAGGACGTTAATGCTTCGAATTCTCGTTAGAAACACAATGGGTGTGTTCACATACTTGGAATTGGAATTGGAATTGGTGAAATTAGTAAAAATTTTAGTTCAATTTTCTTAATTGTTTTTCTCAAATTTCACAAATTCTAATTACAAGACTCTAATTCTATGCAACGGAACACACCCAATGAGTATTTGATTTACTTGCTAATAATATCCAAAAAAAAAGAAAAAAAAGATATACAAGATTTCTTATATGCACTAATCTTTTACTCTTTTAGCTCCACCCTAAATTGTCCAAATTACCATAAGTCTTGCACACATAACTCAGAACATGTCAAACAACATTAATCTGCTTTCATTAATAAGAAATGATACCCAAATTCAACAAAAAATTCAAAGTCCAACCTTTTACCTAACAATTAAGAAGATCACAGTCCTTACAATGAAACTATGAGGACCATGATATCAATAACAAAATTAATGAAGTGATGATGAGCAAATCACATTTGGTTTATCCGATTGAAATGTTCCAATGGCATTGTAGCAGAAAGCAGAGATGTTCATCCCAGGTTGTGCAGAGGTTATGTTAATGTTGTCAATCTTAATATTCACACAAGCTCTGCTCTCACTACACCTCAAGTCAATTGCTTCTTTTGTGGCTGATGATCCTACAATTCCACTGAATGTCACATTGCTTATCTCCACTGCTGATGTCTGCACCATAACCCATGTATATCAATCTATCAGTTTTGTGTCATGATATGGAGTCTGACAGCCGGACAACTCGGGAGCTGACATCGTTATGACATCAATCATCACTCACGTCAAAATAGTCGGAGTTGTCCTACCATGGGACTCTAAATAAACTTCCTTTTTAGATATTGTGTGTGTTAATTACCTCGTTTTTGCAATCATCTCCACCATTGCAGTAGTATTGATCAATGATAATGGGGTTAGAGACATCTATGAGTTTGAGGTTTTGAAAATCAATATTCCTTGCATACCCTGATCCCCCCTGAAGAAATTAAGAATAAAAATTACAAACACATTATATAATATGCTTCAATTAGAGTATGTACAATAGTGACATGTGCGTATATATATATCCTCATTACCTGCCAAGTCTTGATCCTTGCTCCATTTTCAGTTCCATTAAAGATGCAATTCCACACATTCACCTCTTCTACTGTGTCATCTTTTCCATCTTCTCCAAGGCTTCCCACACTAGAGAGGGAGAAAGTTACATTGCTTGTATTCATTCTAGTTAGATGCAATAAACAATGTGGCTCGTATACGATAATTAATAAGATAGAGTCCCTCTGAAACATGATTGATAATAAAAATCGATCGAAACTTTTATCATTTTTTACTATTTTTTCATATTGATTAGTTCTACATGAGGGAACTCTAGTTACCAGTTTGAGCAAAGGCAAATCCTAAGCCATGTCTTTGACTTTAACTAATTAGAACTTAAGAAAAGCATATAGATGATAGGCTTTTGACAAACCTTATGCCATGGCCTGGCCCACATCTGATGTTTGTAATGTTGATGAAAGAGGAGCCAGCATTGATAGCAATACAATCATCCCCTATCGTTTATTGAATCAAAATGCATAAAAATTAGCAAAGAGTCAGTTTCACTATAAACGTATCATCTATTGGATGATATGAGTCTTATAAAGATGACAATTTATAATACTTAAAATAAATAAATAAAAATCCTATATTTAAAGGGTTGTAAATTTACCAGTTCCAATGAAAGAGTCTTGGATTAAAACATTGGTTGAGGAAGAGATGTCGATGCCATCAGTGTTTGGGCTTTTTTGAGGTGCAATTATGGTGATTTTGGAGATAATTGCATTTTTGCAGTCACATAAAGAGAGGTGGTTTCTTGGGCTGTTGAGATGGATTAGTCCACTTAATTCAAAACCTGTAGAGTTCTGTATATGCAGAGCCTGCACCATTTTAATTACATGTTTAGCCCATAATAGTGACCAAATGAAAAAAGTTAACAAAATTTTTTTCTTTGTCCTCAAAAAAAAATAAAAAATAAAAAAATCTTATTTGTGACTAATAAAGATCTTTAGAAAAAAAATTAATAATAAGTTCTCACCGTTGGCCGTTGACAACCTTTTTTCTCCTCCCCCTTAGTCTTCTTGTTCAAAGGTTTAAGAAACTTAGGGTCCATCTCCTCCTAAGAAAGTGAGTTTTTGCATCAGATGTGATGAGAAATGGGAAAAAAAAAAAAATTTAAATGAAAGAAAAGAGGAGTTCCTAAAATAGGCATGAAAATGTATAATTTAGGAGAGTGGATCCCCTCCTGTCCTGTGCTTCACTCGGGATGGAGCCCCACACAGTTTACGTGTTCTGTGTAGTGCTCCGTACGAATGTATCAAAATTGCACTGTTTAGAACCGGAGGGAACATGGTTCATAGTTTGTTAACAAACCAAAATATCGAAATGGTCAACTTGGTCCCCCCACCAAACCGAACCCTTGCCGTCAATCTGTCCGGTTCCATTGATGATGAGACCATCCACATTTTCAAATTTGAGCCAGCAATCATCAACACAATAATCTCCCCAAGCAGAAATACTTTCAGGTGCAACAATATTTCCTAAAACCTGTCCCCATATTTTAGAAAAATAAAAATAAAAATTAGAGTTACATTTAGTACTGGACAAAAATTGGATCATTAATGAATTATTTGATCAAATATATAAATATGTACATTATATGTTCTTATTAGTGTACCTGAACATTAACAGTTTTGGAATTGCATGGACCTTTGAAGCTGACAGGCTTCAACAAGAATGTCATCCCCATTGGTATATTTAGGATAGGAATGCTTTCACTTTCTCCACATACGTCTTTCCATACCTTTCCAAATGCCTTTCAATTTCACATAGTAATTAAACACACATTATTACACTATTGTTATCAAATTTATGCTTTCGGAAAAATAAAATTAAAAAATCTTATAATATATAATCAAACAGGAATGAATATAGTATGCATGTATGTATGTATATATATATATATATATATAGTTCTATTTGTACAACACATTTGATCTATGTAATATATGCTACTGTAAGAATGAAGGGATGAAGAGTTGTTTATAAATTTACCAAGGAATCATCTGTTATGCCGTTTCCGACGGCACCATAATCAATCACATTAAAAATCTTTTGAGCTTCAATTTGTAGTACAGTGCCTAAGCTTAATGAAGCAATACAAAAGAGTGAAAAAATGCTTGATAGTTCCTGCATGAAACATAATATATATATATATATATATTAAGAATCAAGGGAGGAAGAGCGAGAAAGAGAAAGAGAGTGACAGTGTGTGTGTGTGTGTGAGAGAGAGAGAGAGAGAGATCATATAGCAAAAACATTTCTCACCATTCTGCACATTCAACAAAAGGAGCAAGACAACTCCGTCACTATTAGATCATTTGTTATGGAGTTTATATAGTATACCATCTCATGTAAAAACTTTATTTCCTCTTAATTAAATTTTGAATTTGGCCCAATGTTATTACGAGTATTATTTTACATTTGACTAAGATTAAATTACCGAAGAAAAAAACTACTCCACTAAGTAACGGGCTACAAGTTTAATGCCAAGTAAAATGCTAAGTAAAAATAATAATAAATAAGATAATTTAAAATCGAGCTTAAAGCACTCCATTTCTTTTATGATATATAAATGTGTGGGTGTGTGTGTATATAACATAGTCAAAATTGTCAATAGACTACCAAAATTTGTGCCATTGTATAACTCTATTCTTTAAATACAAAACGGGTTATGCATGAAGTTATTACATTATTAAGGAGGAGGACCATAATCTCCAAAAAGAGTAACCACTTTATTTTAAAATTTTCAAACACTACCACCGTCTTTATTTATTGATATATGCTAGTGAAAGTACTATATATGCATATATAAGACAATTACAAAATATTTAAATCATTCAAAAACGAAAATATTAATTTAAATTTTTTGATTTACAATAAAACATAATATTAAAATAATATCATCGACATATTGGTATTCATAAAACATGTGGCTGTTTGTATGTGTGAAATATAGAGAAATGAATTTATGGTAAATATGAGTTAATTATCATTAAAATATATATAGTAGTAAATAAGAATGTGGATGGACGATCTTCCAAAATGAAAAGTCTATCATAATATGTGATTTATTATCCACGAGAAATGTTTATAGGGAAATAAAAATGTAGATGGACTCACGGATAAATTACCATTAAAAATATTATATATATAAACTTCATTCGATAATGTGTCTATGAAAAGCAATAATGCAATTGACATTTATAAATTAAAATAAAATATTGATAATAATAATATAAATATATAGTGTCTACAAGTTTATGTTATGATATTGTCATTTTATCCTAAGGAAAAGACTTGTCTACTCACTAGTGAGTAGGGCATCTCTACCAACCGCTGGTGTAATTCAATCACAAATACACTAGTAGACCATAATTACAAAATTAGGAAAGTAATAAATAATGTGTGTTTAAAAACAAAAAAAAAATGCACAAACAAACACCTACCTTTAGAGAGGAAGGAGAGGGTGCAAAACTCAAACATGAACTCTCAAACACAAGGATCAACCCAACCACTTGAAAAATACTACATTTGCAATTGTATATAAGTTATACTTTCCATGTTCTACATTTTAATAGAGTACCGCAGTGGAGACTTAGCATGCATATTTTCTACTCATGCATGGTTGAATTATTAACGAAAACAAACATTTTCTTACATTTGAAATCTTAAGTTGTGTCATGTGTGTGACTGATCCTTTGGATGTTACTAAAAATAATTATATGTAGGGCAAGCAAATATTTCGTGAATTTGATCGGTTCAACACTCACAGATTGGTGGCAGATTCAAAATAATCGAATTCGTAGCTTACGGATTGGTTGTTAAAGATCCGATCCAGTAAATTTATTTTTATATATTCAAATAATATATTAGTTAATCTAAGGATGTACTAGTTAATAACTATTTAAATATATAAATTAATATTATTAAATTAAAATTTTATATATTAGGTTATGGTTAAAAGATAAATAAATAATAAATAATATTAATTATAAAAATAATAACAGATAATTTAAATAACACTCAATTTGAGGATCCAATTCAATCCGTGAAATAACACATATCGATGGCAGATTTTAAGAAAATCATCCAAATGTACTTTTGAGATGCATAGATGGATTGACGGTTCATAACTTTTATTCTTAATTTGTTTTTGTAATTTATTCCTTCTATTATTTATTTAGCTTTCTTTGTGACTTTAGCATTTTAGATTTGAATTCCTTCAAATCATCATCAAATTTACTTTAAAAAAAAAAGAACTTTTATTCTTAATTTGTTTTTGTAATTTTTTCCTTCTATTATTTATTTAGCTTTCTTTGCAACTTTAGCATTTTAGATTTGAATTCCTTCAAATCATCGTCAAATTTACTAAAAAAAAAAAATTAAAAATTACACTTTATTATTATTATTTAAGTAAGCTAGGAATAGAATTAACAAAAGATCAACATGTGCAAGACTGATAACTATAAAAATATTCTCTTTATGTAATTTGAGTCCAAAACCATAAAATCGAACTGAACCAAACGATCATTTATGATTCAGTTCGGTTTTACTACTAAGTTCTAAATTTTAAATTTTAACGGTTCGATTTTATAATTTCTAAGATCGCAGAGACCAATTTAATTCTAGTTCATTTTAGAATTGGACCAAACCAAGCAATGTCGCCTTTGCATTGCTTATATTGCAAAAGCCATTATGGAGCCTTTTGACAATCCAACAAACATTTTGGTCCTACAACTTCCAAAACACTAATCTAGTTTTTATGAATTTTCCAAGTCCGCCCAAAGTCAAACTACTTAAAACTACCAGGTAACCATAGTGGCTATATTTTTACTCCATGGCATGAAAACAGATGAGTAGAGCTCAGACTTTAACCAAGTAGTTTATATTTCACAGTGGGTACTTTCGAAACAATATTAAGTGGCACTTCAAATCTTAGGGAAATAGAGTACAGACTCTAACTATCGTTTTTTTCATTTTTCTTTTCCTACTTGGTACTCACAAGACATATCTCTTCTGAGACTTAAACCCCTAACCTCCCTTTGAGAAGTAAGAGACTGATACTGCAAGGCTAAAGGCCCGTTGGTTGCAGACTCCAGCTATGGATATGCCAAAATGAAGGTGGTTCGAGGGAAATCCAATCTCCAATTATCCTCCACAATTTTCCAAAAGGAAATGCAGCCTGCATGAACTCCAAAAGCTATTTACATTATACACGCCTAATGTTTTCAAGCAATGAGCTAACCCTCGGTACTGAAAAACCTAAAACAATGTTAAGAAATTGCCTATAATTTTTAAGCAGGCAAGTGATGAAAATTGAACAGACAAAACATTCACATTCAGATGAAAAGTTCAAATAGAAAAAAATACATCTGCAAAGGGCAGAATTTGTATCAGTTGCAAATCCAAAAGGAGTTCCACTAGTTACCATGTATCGGTTCAAAGTTGAGTATAAACATTCACTAGCAAAAAGGAGACAAAAGTCCAAACAGTATTTAAGTACCCATTCGACCACATCCCCTAAGATAGACACAAGTTCATGTCTATGCATTTCTACCATAAAAGCATCAAACGACCTTGTCTTCAGATATTCGAAACCTCAAGTCTTTAAGGAAGCTAACAGACCAAACAAAACAAAAAGGCAGAGATGTGATTCAGATTACTTTGCGTCCACCTGAACTTCCTACCTCCTCTTTAGGTGCAACCAACTCACAACTAGACTTTGATATCCTCTGCAAACAAAGCCAGGAGAAGCATATTAAAGGACAATTTAACAAGGAGATTCCACATTCTGTGACACTGAAAATAAAATAAAGCTCCAAATTTTTGACACTTGGCAGCATATCCTCCTTCGATTAAGGTATAACCCAGAGATGTCTCCTAATATACTACAGCACATCCATGAGTTGCTAATGCTGCACACTATGAAGCAAAGACACTGACATGAACATGGACGGGCAGTACGACAATTTTTTAAAAAAAAAATAGAGCACGGACACGGCAATAAAATAATAATATAATTTTTTCTTTTCTATATAAAATAACTTTTGTTCAATTTCTCATATATATTCATAAACATATCCCATTTAAATAAAGACCACCAGATAGCCTATATTTCTTTTGAAAATACAAATATAAATATATATATATATAAAGGTCCATAAGCCTAAATTCAATTAAAATAAAAATATAAATACATAAATCTCTATATCCAAAAGACACAATCCTTGTGACCAAACAAGTTGTAAAAGAAGATGAGATTACAATCTTATTTTTTCTGGCCACATCCGTCTTCCACAAGGGAACTCCGGCCAAAGTTCGAACAGCGTGTCCAATATGAGTAGAAGAAAGAAAGAAGAGAGAGAGAGAGAGAGAGAGAGAGACTTTTGGGGAGTGTCGGACACGCGTGTCGTCGAACATGTGTCTAACACTGGTACGTCCTCCATCCCAAGTGCATCAGAGCTTTACAGTACCAACAAGACAACATAATTGAATAGATTATATTACAGCTTCTATAGCTTGGTAAAATTATGAAATACAATTAGAAATCATGGTTCAATCACAGAATCAGGGTCTACAGTGTCAAATCACTGACTGACAGCATATCAAATCAAAATAGGGCGATTGCACAAAGATGTCCTATATACAAGGGCTTAAAAACTACAAAGATTTTGAAAGAATCAGAAATAATAACAACATAGACGTATAAAATAAACAAAACGAAGCAGCTTCAGCATACAAAAATATCTAAAACATTAACACATGACATTACTGTATTGGTCTGATACAATATACAATTACGGTATTAGTCTGACACAATATACATAATAATCATTTCATTTGATCTAATCATGTGAATTGATTCTTCATTTTTTTCTTACTAAATCATAGCATATATATGTACAAAGATCTTATTCAAATTTTCATTAATTGGTTGAAAAAATTACAAATAATTAAATAAATACATCAATAGGCTTGAATCTAGAATATTAACATTTAGATCTACAGAAATTGGGACTAGAGGAACTGAGAAATTAATTATAGTGAAAACAGATCTTCAAGCCTAAGGCGTTGTATGTGCTGTTTGGACTTCATGGTATATTGAAAATAATATGCATATCATGTCCATCTAATTGAGATATAGTGTTATATATATATATATATATATATATATATATATATATACACACTTACAGAAAGCCAACTATCCAAACAAATCAATACATGATTGGAAACATCATCCCAGATCAAACAAGAATCAAAGTTTGCCTGGCCATTATGATGTCGTTGCATTTAAATATAGCACTGGCCTTATCTTGTCTCATTTCAGGTCGGAAAGCCAGCCATACCGAGATCACTTGGGAGACTCTAACTCCATCACTTGGGTGACTCGAACCCGTTCACTGGCAATACTTCCAATCATGAGCCAAACATGTTCCATCTATCACAGCCATCCCAGGACAAAAGTACAACC
The DNA here is from genome assembly GCA_025631255.1 of Cornus kousa. Lineage (NCBI taxonomy): Eukaryota > Viridiplantae > Streptophyta > Magnoliopsida > Cornales > Cornaceae > Cornus > Cornus kousa. Next base: position 10,561 of record JAOTQH010273632.1, read on the forward strand.
AAG
>JAOTQH010273642.1:0-10562 GCA_025631255.1 Cornus kousa
ATAAGGAAAATATATATATATATATATATATATATATATATTATTAATAAATAAAAAAATTGAAAGGGCAAAAAAAAAATGATAATAAATTAATAAGTACGCAGCCCACCAACCATCTCATCCCAACTAACACGGTTGCCAATTCTGACCCGCTTGAGAGGTAAGACTATAGATTCCTTTTGATACTTGTGATTTCTTCATTGGATTGTTAGTCTTATTAACCAGTCTTAACTTTTTCTCTGAAAATCCCAGATCTTTATTTTCCTGGGTTCTTACCATCTCTGAAGCAAATTCAATCCGCTTGCTGACTGATTATAGGATAGACAAACAGGTTTGATTTCTTCTCTTTATGGGTAATTATACAACTGTTCGATTTTTTATTTTTATTTTTTGTTTGGTTGCTCAGAAATGTGATGGCAATAAAAAGAAAATCTTGAACTTTTTAGGATCATTGAACTAAGTAATGTGCCACATTAATTCCCACCTATGATAATGTTCAAAAGTTCTTATTCTTTGTTGATTTGAATACTTATTTCTTGTGTGTTGTTGATCTATAGATGTTCATATTTTTTATTTTTTTTATTTCCTGTGATGTTGATGTATTTTTATGTTCATTACGAAATCTGGGGCTTTGAAAGCTGTAGATTTGATTCATTCACATATTTTGCTTTGACTCTGTTTGATTTCTGAAGAATTGAATAAAAGAAGATGATTAGAAATTTGAAGTCTTACTGATACTGAAAATGAGAAAAAAATGAACTCTTTGCATATAGATCTGGAAGACTTAGTTGACTTGGTTATTACATTATATTGAGGAAAAAAAAAAAACACCTGGAGTTGATCTTTATATTTTATTGGGAATCGAAGCAACAAAAATCTTTCATTGTTTGATTTTACTATATCGCTGATCAATTGTTTTTTTCAGTTAAATTTCTGTAATTCGATTGCTTTTGATTTTGATGTCTCTTTGTTTTTGAATTGATGGCTCTTGGAGCTGTGAGTCCTATTTGATTTACATAATTAGAGGATCTGATGTACCTAAATTCCAAGATTCTATTATTGGTGTCTCTCTCTATATGCTTCTTTATGGCTTTTAGTTTTTGTATATCTTGTTATTTGATATTATTGGTTCTGAATCCGGGAGTGTCTCTCTTTGATTTACATCATTAGAAGATCTGATTTACTCTATGCATCATGAACTCCTCAAATATTTTACTATTTGTTACTCCAATGACTGGTATCATATGCTTAGGAGGATTATAATATATATATTTTTAGAGTAATAATAGGCAACGTGAAGAGAAAACCCGAAAACTCCCCGAATCTGATTTGGCTAAGTCACGTCAAAATTAAAAAGAAAGAAAATAATAAAAAAAAAATAACATGGCGCTTTCTCTTTCCCTCACAATCAGGAAACTAAAAAATCTCCTATCTAAATTAGAGTAAAAGAAAATAATCACAAACCGGAAATTACTTGTTCCCGTGTTCCATAAATTGAAATTTACAAAGTAAAATTTCATAGAATTACACAAATACAGTATCATCTATACTCTATACTCTATATAAACCAAATATTTATTGTTTTAAATTTATATTAAGGAATTTTTTATGTATAATTTATTCATACTATTAAAGTTCTACAAAATGTATTTGTCTTCTAGAGAAAAAGTAGGGGCCGAGAGTAATTTTATAGAAGGTGACCCTTGATGAAAAGTGTTTTATATATCCTATTTTGGAGAGTTTTTATTTTCCTCTTTGTGAGGGGAAAGAGAAAGCACCATTTTTTATTTTTTTTTGGCCAAATCAGATTCGGGGAGTTTTTGTGTTTTTTCTTTCGGCGTTGCCATTACTCACATTTTTAATTATTTTGGCGAGATGTAGGTGGCCTAGAAATTATTGGAAAATCTTGTATTGGGAAGGAAGTTTCTTAGAATTTTAGATTATTTTGGCTATAGGATATACTGATGATTTAGTTTTACACTATTTATAATGTCAGATTTAGTATTCTATTTAGGATTAGATTTTTTAATAGTTAAGGAGATTATGGGCAAATACTTTCATTTTTTATGTTATTTTATTTTTCCTGAATATTTTTCATATTATTCGAATGAAGAAGATAGTTATTTCTGTGAAAATTTTGTGCAATATCTATCATTTAAGTTGGTCCATAGCTGCTTCATGATCCCCTTGATTTGTTTTGATGGACTAACAATTTCTTCTATGCAAAGAGGGATCTGATTTTATCTTCTAACTGAAGACTTTTAATATCATAATTATGAAATATGGAAATGAAAATTCCTCATTGATCGCTGTTAAAGTTTTATCGCTGTTCTCTTTTGGGAATCACATGATAACGGGAAGTTATTTGTTCACCTTGGATGATATACAGAGGACACTCGGGGAAGGGATATTCAAACAGACATAGGATGTTTGGAGTAGTACCAGAGGATTTCTAAACTACCATTTCAATGCACCACGCTCATTTTTCTTTCTTCTATTTTAAGCGCTTTTTTTTTTTTCCTTCAAACTTGCTCTGTTAGTGTTATGATTACGGGGTTACTTCTAATTGAATATTAAAAGATCATCCCAGCAACTAGTTGTGCAGTTACTCTAAACTTTTCTTTAGATACACGAATAGTGACATTTGTTAGTTTTCTGTTGAAAAACTTGAGACCTTCTTCACTAGGGGTCTCATTAGTTATACCTCTGTTAATTTTATTCCAATTTTGGAAATTTCTCACTGTTAATCCTACTTTGAACAGCAAAAGAATGGCTTCTTCCCCGGACCTAACAAGAATAGGCCTTGCTGGTCTTGCTGTCATGGGCCAAAACCTGGCCCTTAACATTGCTGAGAAAGGCTTTCCCATTTCTGTTTATAATCGAACGACCTCCAAAGTTGATGAGACTGTTGAACGAGCTAAGAAGGAAGGAAATCTTCCTTTGATTGGCTTCCATGATCCTGAATCATTTGTTCGTTCCATCCAAAAACCTCGGGTGATTATTATGCTTGTCAAGGCTGGGGCACCTGTTGACCAGACCATCAAGACCCTCTCTGTTTACATGGAGAAAGGTGATTGTATCATTGATGGTGGTAATGAGTGGTACGAAAACACTGAGAGGAGGGAGAAAGCCATGGCTGAATTGGGTCTTCTCTACCTTGGGATGGGAGTTTCTGGTGGTGAAGAGGGTGCCCGACATGGACCCTCTATGATGCCTGGAGGCTCCTTTGAGGCGTTCAAATACATTGAAGACATTCTTCTCAAGGTGGCAGCTCAAGTTCCTGATAGTGGTCCTTGTGTGACTTACATTGGCAAAGGAGGGTCTGGCAATTTTGTTAAGATGGTGCATAATGGGATCGAGTACGGTGACATGCAGCTGATTGCAGAGGCTTATGATGTGCTGAAATCTGTGGGAAAGCTATCGAATGAGGAACTAAAAAATGTATTCTCAGAATGGAACAAAGGAGAGCTTATGAGCTTCTTGATCGAAATCACTGAAGATATTTTTGGAGTTAAGGATGACAAAGGCGATGGAGATTTGGTTGACAAGGTTTTGGACAAAACGGGCATGAAAGGTACTGGTAAATGGACCGTTCAGCAAGCTGCTGATTTATCGGTTGCAGCTCCCACAATTGCATCTTCTTTGGATTCAAGGTTCCTTAGTGGGTTGAAGGAGGAAAGGGTAGAAGCTGCCAAAATTTTTAAATCAGGTGGTTTTGGTGACATCTTAACTGATCAGGTTGTGGACAAGGCGAAGTTGATCGATGATGTGCGGAAAGCTCTTTATGCATCCAAAATTTGTAGTTATGCACAGGGGATGAATCTGATTCGTGCAAAGAGCATGGAGCAGGGATGGAATCTGAAGTTGGGGGAATTGGCTAGGATTTGGAAGGGGGGTTGCATCATCCGAGCCATCTTCTTGGACCGAATCAAGAAGGCCTATGATAGAAACCCAGACCTTGCAAATCTTCTGGTGGACCCAGAGTTTTCAAAGGAAATCATTGAGCGCCAGTTCGCCTGGCGAAGAGTTGTGTGTCTTGCTATCAACTCGGGCATTAGCACCCCGGGTATGTCCTCTAGTCTTGCATATTTTGACACTTATAGAAGAAATAGATTGCCTGCAAATTTGGTCCAAGCTCAAAGAGATTACTTTGGTGCTCATACATATGAAAGGACTGACGTGGAAGGATCCTTCCATACCGAATGGTTCAAAATTGCCAAACTGTCAAAGAATTAAATCTTCTCTTGGTGGTATTCTCTCAATCAAACAATCTCTTAAATTAATAAGTTCTACTTAGAATTTGGTGCCGGGAAGAGCTTACACCAACGGCATTTGGTGAAACCATATTCGTAGAAGATCTTTTCCTTTCTTGCTCAAGTATTCAGAGTTTATTTTGGTTTTGTTTGTTGTGATTCTACTTGGCAACAATGCTCTGCTTTTGATAGATGTTTAAACTTATATTAACTATTTTGATGTCCCTTTCTAGTTTATGAAAGCATCTGTTGGTCTCTGTGGGGGCCTATTGTTGCATTATGTAATGTTGAAGAAGGAAATATCACAAGAATTTCTCATTCTCTCATTGGTTTTCTTTAATGCCTTCTATTTCAATTGCTATAATTTTGTTTCAACATCCTGATATTATTTACGTCTTTCTTCTTCACTTATCTTTCTTGCTTAGGTGTTCATGTATCTCACATTTTACTGCGTTGGTGCATGTTCTGAATCACATATTTATTTGCAAGTTCCGCCAGTAAAATTGGGGTGGAATTCTGGCACAGAATATGTATATTTATTTAACACAATTACTAAATTGTAAACTTTGCTCATATTATGTTTGGGTTGACAAACATAAGACTGGCCTGGTCATGTTTTCTTTATTTTCCCATCCGAAATTTCCATCCTTAGCACTCTCCATCTTTGCATCTTGAGAATGTAGGACCCAATATCCTTCAATGCGATCGGATGTGGTAACTTCTAAACTTTTATATATGAATATATATGTCTATATTATGCTCTTGGAAGAACTGGCATCTCTAACTTTGACAGCATTACGGTGTCTGATACGAACATGTATCAGATGCAAACTGATACATGTCAGGCAAGCACCAAAGGTGGGCGACATGTAAAGATACAAGCTAAGAACACATGGAGTGGTTGCGTAATTTTAAAAAAATTAAAAATTTTATAGACGGAAGCATAAAGCATGAATAAGCTAAATTAATAGAGAGAGAAGCTAAATTAATTAGAGATCGAATTCCTCTCCCAGATCGTACGATAATCTCAACAGAGAGTGATGTAAGCTTGTCAGTTATTTAACTTATTTGATCCTTTTTTGATGCAGACATAAGTTCCTGCATAGTTGGACAACTACCATATAGAAAACCATGCATCTTTACATTCATTGTGCCTTGCATATATAGTGTGTGATTATAAATTTCATATATATATATATATATATATATATTGTTGCAATTGCAATGCCATTTATGTCATGATTTTAATAGCATGTTTTGTGTGCCAATTACTTGTGAATGTTGTGATAAATCTACACCACACAGTTTTTTTAAAGAGCTAAAGAGAGCTATAAGCACAAAATCTCCACCACCGAGTTTTTTAAAGAGCTACAGAGGACTATAAGCACTAAGTGTGTCTAATTTATTCACAGTGCTAACACTTTTTTCCAAATTATTCATCTAGGTCATCATTGCCCCGCTCTGCATCTCCGAGCTTCCGAGTCCACTAAAATTACTTCAACTTTTATCTATAAATTCACTAAAATAACAAATGTTAGGTCTGTCTCGAGTCCTTCCTCTACAGGACCGTGCTGTTGAGGACAGAACAGGTAAACGTTCCTTCCAGGCCGAGTAGTAGAAATTTCGTTGCTTTGAATATTACATTACAGTTATAGTTATTGTAGTGTTGAGAAAACCTGTTGGTAGCTGGACTGGTTTTGTTAAAATAGATATTGAATTCTTCCAGAACTGAAAATTAGCTCTATTAGAATTTGGTTTATTGAGGGTATGGTTATATGTTCATAACTGTGTGCACACTTTTTTACAAATATTATTTCTGATGGGAAGACTGATAACCAGGAATATCCCATGGATATGTTCTTTCGAAACGAAATTCGTGCAAAAATAATGTATAATTATACACAAATGTCTCCCATTATACACAGTGCCAAGATCTTTTCGGAAAATTATTCTTCTTTGCCATCATTAATCTCTTTGTAAATCATTATATGCACCTGTCGTTGCTTCCAGGCGGCTTCATTCTGTTCCTAGTACCCACCATTCGGCTTTTTTCTATAAAAAAAAAATACCATGTTTTCCTGTTCTATAATGAACAGAAAAGCCATCTAGTTTGGTAAACTTTCTATTCCTGATCAATAAGTTCATTTTATTGAGGTGATATTTGGTAAAGTTGTTCTATTGTAACTTGGAAATAACTGCTTCGAAACTGAAAATAACCTCTTCATATAGAGTCTCCGCAATGACGGGAAAGTATTCAATATACCAAGGATATTGGGAATATAGTACCCCGGTCAATGTTAATTTACTATTTCTTAAAAATAAGGGAAATATGGTGGTATTACATAACTGGTGTTTTGGGGGTATTGAATACAAAATGGAACTTTTTAACCAAAAGCTAGACAAAAAAGAATTCTTTAACCAAAAGTAAGAGAAAAAAAAAAAGAAAAAGAAAACACAAACATCACGAGCTAATTAAAGGAAACATAAGTTTTAATTAAATTTATTCCGATTCCAAATTTAACTTTCAATATCGTATTTTTAAATACAGTGTACTTTACATGCTATGAATTTACAGTAGTTCAAAGCTACACTGAACTACCTTTGTCCTAGTGACTTTGCAGAAACTCTCAATCTCAAGGTAGAAGTATTAGACGTTACGACGAAAAAAAAATAAAAATAAAAAAGACAAAATGATTTTAAAAACCACCTCCATTCCTAGGTGCTTTTTGGACCATGTTGAAACATGGATAACTAAAATATATGTGTTGAGTTTCATTTTTCAATGTTTCCCATGATTCAGTGCTAGGACCCTTTTACATAATCCTTCTTAAAGTTCATCATTAATCTGTGAGTGAACATAAAGTGTTCCCATGGATAATTTTGATCACATTTTTCAGGTGATCACCTAGGTAAGTTCTGGTGGAGGGTGCATTTGTGCTAAATTTTTAACATTTTTTTTTTCATCAATTTCATTAAGTAATTTATAATTTGGGTGGCATTTCAACCCTTTTTACTCCTTAGAATTTTACCCTTTTTAGCGGTAAGAGCACAAAAGTTGGCTATTGAATTGGAGTATTAATGTTCATTGACTTCCTTCTCTACGAAGAACAAACTTCTTTATTTATTTATTTTTCCGGCTAAACTCTCTCTACAAACTTCATTGAATAAAATATTCTCATGTACTAAAATTTTTTTGTACTAATTTTTTTTTTAATTTTAAATTCAAAAAACTGATTCAATGCCACCAAACATAACATCAATATCTTTAAAATATAAAAGTCAAATAATTTACAGTTAGAGGAGTGAAATCACAAGTTAAACAACTAAAGCTCATTAAATATCTTGGATGGGAATATGTCTCAATTAAATGCATCTAATGATCTTAGTTATTAGTACTTGATTTCAGTTTACTCCATCATTAAATGTCTGGAATTGAAATGCGTCCCAATTCAATGAATCTAACATCTTTAAATTGTTCCTACTTTATTTCAATTCAATTCAGTATTAAATGTCTTGAATTGAAATGTGTCCCAATTCAATGATTTAAATAACTTTAAGTTGTTCGGTACTAGATTTCGGTTGAGTCCACCATTAAAAATCTTAAATTGAAATGTGTTTGAATTTAATGCATTTGATGACCTTATTTATTGGGTACTTGATTTCAATTTACTCCAATGATTTAAAAATCATTGTTTTATATTTTTTAAAAGTTTATTTCATGACTCAAATTCATTGCATTTTTGTGAATCTCAGGGGAAATCTTGTTAAATTTTCGGGCTTGTAAGTTGTAACTTTGGTGTGCGCTAGCACAATATTTTGTTTATAAATAGATGGAACTCGGTACTGCACAAAGCTTCTCATCCACACAACACTTTTAGTGCCAATATCTTTCTTGTCTACAGCTTTTGTTTTCTAGATCTCAAAGCGGTCCCAGATCCACCACCCACATAATCTAACATTTTTTTGAACACATTTTCCACGTTTTGAAGGGATTTAGAAATGCTTCTACATCTTAGACTTAGAAGCATTTTCATTTTTCCCTAATTTATTATTATTATTATTATTATTTATTTAGTAGATAAGTTACTCAAATACTCATATGACACACCTATTATTACTTCTAAGGAAACTTGAAATGTCTAGAGAGAGAGAAAGAGATTGCTCGAGCTAATTCGATCGATTTACCAATGACTAGGGGATGTCATACGTCCCACAACAAAGTTATGGTAGGTTCGATCAAGAGTAGATCCAACATTTCTGAATGGAATAGACTAATTTTAGATTGAGCTAATTTGGGGTGGTCTACCATTAGTAATATATATATATATTTTAGGGCTGGACTTAAGATAGTATGGTAAAAAAAATTTTGGGGCGGGCAAAAGGTCCTCCTATGGGTTACAAATTGTGGCCTGAGAACAAATATATATATATATATATATATATATAAAATTATAAAAAAATAAAATGTTGGACAGGATTGAAAACTCCATGCATGGCAATGGTCATGATTTCAGCCGCGTGTCAAATCCATTTAACAAATCGTTGTACGATTTTGCCCTTGTTGTCAAAATGGTTATATATATATATACATATACACACACACACTCCATGAGAGAGAATGGAGAGGCCTAACTAGGTCAGATTTTGTCAACTTGAATGAGAGCCCAACAAAAAAATTGTCAAAAAAAATGATTTCATGTCTGCCACAAAAGGAGTTGATGTGGAGGGTTTTCAACGCCTTTTGGACTAATATGACACATTTAGTTAGTCTCTGGTCTCAAACTTGTTACTTAGCAAAGCCATCGAACAAACAATTAATGTAATGCATGTTCGAGACGCCACGCCCATCATCAACCTCATCCAATATCCATTTTTAAATGAATTTCTTGTCTTTAATGTCAAAAACGGTTGGCTAATTATTTAATTCCGTCCTTTATACTATTAAAATTAGATATGCTAATTGGGATGATTATTTGAAGATTGAGTGTTTGATTTAGAGTTCTTCATCACTTCAGAAAACAAGTCTGCTTAATTTGAAGTATTTGCGTTTGGGATTGTCATGATTTGACATGATATTAGTCCATAAATCTGTGTGTTCTGAAACGTTGAATCTTGTGAATCCCAAAACACATATAGATCCAAAACTTCACTCCCTTATATATACACACATATATATTTTGTAATTGTAATTGTCTGTTACTAAAAAAAAAAAAGGCTATCTCTCTCTTCTCCTTGGAAAAAAAGAAAAGACATTTAATTTTAAATAAATGGTACTACTGCACTTTTTAAGGATTATTAAAGACCATTAGTTAGAAGCTTGTTAATCGTGGGTGTTAAGACACAATTAACAAGCACTTTTTAACTAATGATGGGCAGATTAAATTGTTGCAATTTAATTTTTTATATGATTTAGAATTTTTTTTATCCCAAGACTAATTAATAATCATTGACATTCTTAAAACTATATAGAGATAATCATTAATTATCTATTAATTTCCCCCCTAATTTTTAATATTTTTTTTTCCCGGTAATTCAATGCTCATGTTTTCTAAACTTGCAAGTAGTAACAATATACCAATAATATGACCACTCCATAAGAAATAAAAATTAAGAGCATGACTAAAATTTGTTAATACATGAGCTAATATGCAAAGAGAAGGAAATGACTATTAGAGGACAAATCAACATAATTTATGATAAATTCATAATTCATCTTATACTCATCAATTTACATTTCCGAAAACTCTAACAAAAACAACCAAAATCAGAAGGTCTGTGAAAAACCAGTCATAGACCACCAAAAAAAAAAAAAAGAAGAAGAGGGAAGAAACTAATAGAGAGTTTTCTATATAGTATTGTATGTGAAGCATAAGATGATCAGACTTGTTGACTATGGAGAGAAGAGGAGACATGGTTGGCCAGGTAGGTGGGGTTGTTGTCTCCGGCCATGATGACGACAATCTTCGGCTCCATTTCCGGCTGCAGTATGTGCAGGGGCTTGGCTGCTGGTTTTTCTTCAACTTCATTTGAGGACTGATCATGATCATGAGAAGAAGAATATTTTTTGTATGAGCAAGCTAGGATTATCAATGCTAACGCGATAAGTCCCAACATGAGGGCTAGGCCGCCAAAGAGGTAAGGCGTCGGAGAATTCCATCGCCGGAATTCAGTGGTGGTGGTGGTGGTGGTCATGGTGGTGGTTTGCCTCATAACTCTTGTAGCCTCTCTTTCTACAGCTTTTTGCAGTACAATGCAATGAGGTTTAGTTATCTTTGTATTTATAGGAGGGGGAGGAGAGACACTTTACAC
>JAOTQH010273672.1:0-10560 GCA_025631255.1 Cornus kousa
CCGCCACCGTCTTCGTGAACCACGCGTTTGCATCACGTGCCACTGACTCACCAACTTCTCCTCCTTTGTTCTTTTTATTCCCATAAACTTCCCTTCTTTCCAACATTTCCCATCTCTATCCTTCCTTCATCAAGGATTTAGTTGTTATTATTATTATTATTATTATTATTTTATTTTGGTCAAAGATTCAAGGTGGTACAACTTTTAAATTTTTTCATGTGTCTCCAGGTTTTGCTAAGTGTTCGAACTGTTAATTATGTGAATACAAATTCAAATATAAGAAAAGCCACTTTATAAGAATAATTTCAATAATTCGGTTATATTTGTATTGAAAAGTGTAGTCTACACCAATAATAACACGTTTATGTAAGAAAATGAAAATAAAAGTCAACATGATTTAATTTTACCATACTAATTAAATTATATAAGAATTGAATTAAATCATAGTAGAACTAGATCGAATCATGCCATCCGGTTCAATTTGAGTCAATTCACCCACTCTATATTTTTTTATTTTTATTTTTTTTGTTTGCCCGCAACTAAAAAATACAAATTCTCACGACACATTGGTGTTGGAGGATTGAAGTGTAGGCCTACTTAGATTCTCATAATCATATGCTTGGTGGCCTTGGGATTTTGTTTGGTTCTTCCCTTTGTTTATCTTCTACGTCAAGGAGTAGCATATTGTCTATCAAGTATCAACCAACCAATGATTTACACGTTTCTTTCACTAACTTAAACTTTCTCTGCCTTTTCCACCAAAAGTGTCCAGAGACAATCATTTGGACACTGAAATAATACAACTCAAATTACTGAAAATTAAACACGTGCTTTAAAACAAAATTTATTTTTCTGTTGAAAAGGACATATTTGTCAAACCAATAAAAGTTGAGCATTAAGGTGCTTATTAATTATAATTTTTTAAAAATTAGCTGTGTAAATAATCAACACACTCGTATAGTTACTTTAAGACTCTTAAATAGTTTATATACTTTATTTTTTATTTTTACATACTTAAAATATGTCAAATCACATACAAACTACACAAATCAAAATGTCTGGAATGTTCTTCCAAAGAGCTCCTGAAATATGACAACCACGTGAAGTAAGGACTCAAACACTACAAATATATTTTTATATTTTCGTTATTCTTTTGTTGTGCACATGCAGTTTCTTTATTTAAAATGCAATACTATTATTTATAAAATGTAATATTCTCAAAGCAAAATAGGTTATGTACTGATGTCATCATTTATAGAAGTAATACATTGATATGTTGTATCCACACCGAAAAATACTTATAATGAGCGCTATCTTCTTCCATGGAATAGTCATGAAGCAACTCATGTAACCAATACTTAAAAATAAATGACAAAGGTTAATGGTACAGCAGTATTAGATCTCTCTTTTTAAAGAGAGGTTAGGGATTCGAAACTTAGTGAAAGTATGTTTGTATAATTACCAACTAAGAAACAAAATTAAAAATTAATGTGTATATTATTTCTGTGTAATTACCAACTAAGAAAAAAAAAATTAAAAATTAATGTGTATATTATTTCGAAGGGATAAGTTATATTGTTGACTTGACTTCATCCTATACAGACACAATATTATTTGCTTTTAATTTTTTTCGATCAAAAACTTCTCACGAGTTACTATCCTAAACTACTTCAGATTAAATAGGTTTAACTCAAATATTCTGATGAGTCAGAAGTAAAACATATGCAAATCAAGCTAAAGGTTATAATTCAATTTTTCTTCTTGGAGGTAAATGTATTTTGATTGAGTTATTGGCACATGGGAAAAGGGCAAAGCAAGAAGCTTGAGGGATATAAATATAATTATAGTCGTAACAGGGGCAGGAAATCCTTTTCAGCTTAGGACAAAGAATAATCATTAAATTGATGTTAAGAAAACACGTGGGGATAAATAAAATGTGTTTTTAAATATTTTTCTTTTTCTGTAAGTATGTGTTTTTGAATATCTTATAAGAAACGCAATTAAAATTATCAAAGCTGTTGAACTTTTGCCGTGACAATAGTTGTCGGCAGTTTCATGTACAAATATTTTTTAATCATGTAGATACGAATATTTTTAAAAAATTCACGAACACAAAAAAAGAGTGCGGAAAGAGAACCTTCAAAACGAGAGAGGTACACAAATTTACGAGGAGAACACTATCTTTCAAAAGGCAGAATTTAAGGTAAGAGCAGCCACCCATTTTCTCTAACCCACTACTGAAGAAAATTAGGGGTGGTAATTAGGTGAGTTTGGGCAGATATTGAATAAGTTAGGCATGAATCGGTTAATAATTCATTACCAACTCACTGGAATCATTTGTGACAAACATGTGATCTTGAAGAAGCAAATTCAAAATGACAAATAAGATTTTATTTTATTTTTTCTCAAAATGTTAAACTGAAATAAATTTTTGAACTCTAAAAAAATAACTAAAAAATAAGAAAGCTTAACTTAATTTAATTTGATGAGGAACAAGAAGTACCCAAATTCAGAGAGCAGGCAGAAAATGATACATAATATATATGAATATCATATTACTCCAATAGATATCAATTCAACTCTTCTAACTAAATATGTCATCAAAGAGACTGTCCTATACTACTTGTTAAGAGTTTGTGCGCAGCAGAATGATTGTGGAATATAATATGGATAGATAATTTAGAGGAGTGGTTAATAGATTCAACTAATTGCTCGTCTATCTAATTTTTACTTATTTTAATTTTACCAAAATCAAACTAAAATCAAACTACAAAGCAAAAATAAAGTGCAAATAAAGTAAATAGAGTTTGAGAGATAACACCAAAATTTTAGCGAGGAAATCCTAATTGGTAGAATAGACCAATTATAACAGAAAAAATCTCATTGGACTTTGTAGTCCTGAGATAAACGATTCACTATGTTTGAAGCAAAGTATACCGAACTTTGATTCAATCTCACACCCTATCATTCTATCAAAAATCAATTGCTGACAATCCCTGACTTTGTGACTCCCCTGTCCAACAGCTCTCGACCTTAGGCTTACATTTGATTTCTATAAAAGAGTTGCAGGTAGATCAGACAACACTCCACGAATGCTTTGACCCCTTCAAACTGTGATCTATTCACCCATTTTCTTCTAGATCTGAATTTGACGAAGAACGAATGAATTCTGTTTTTCCGGAATTTCTAAATCTTCTATTATACTCCAATTCCAATGAGATAAAAAAACAACACTCCTAAATCACTCTTGTGTTTATGTTTGTGCTCTCAAAAAATCAAATAAAAAAAAAAAATTAGATTGATTTTCTGAATAAAAATATCTCTCAAAGATGGCTTTCAATTGAATCTGAATTTTGTATGCAAAAGTCATGTATAAACCTACGTATATGACAAGGTTTGTATAGATTATAGAATGACCTAATGCCTCTGAAAATATGGTAAAATTCGTGCATAGGATTTAGTACACTTCTAGACCAACTAGGAAAGAAATCTGAAATAGGAAACTAGAAGTTGTATTGCTGTCAGAATTTCTTGAACCGGTTCAAGGGTGCTGAACCAGTTCAAGATTGGCAGTGAGAATTCGAAGCCAATCTTGAAGGTCTTGAACCAATTCAATGGGGCTGAACCGGTTCAAGTTTAGCATACTTGAATTTTTAGGCTAAACTTAGTAAAACCCTGTTTTGGAAATTTCTGAAAATATGTCAAGTATGGAATGTATCCTAACCTTTTTAGATTCCTTCCTAATGTTGTTCTTACCTTTCTCGAATGATCTCAATTATAGTAACTTTGAATAACCTTCTAATTCCGCAGTTGCTGTCGATTCTGATATAGTAACTTGAATTTATAACTTGATTAGGAGTACTTGTTTTGACACCGAAAGTTGCCAATTACAGAATACGTATTTGAGTTCTCTTGTTTACAATATCTGGATGGACCATAACAGACGCATCTTCACGAAGAAATCCCTATCTCAAAATGCACTGTTGCACCAAATTTTGGATACAATTAGACTGAAACTCATGCCAGCATCACTTACAGATTCGCCGAGTTCCAGGTGTATCATTGAAGAGTGGGAGCTATCAACCTCCATTATCCGTCCTTCGGCAAAGCCTCCAGACACTATTTAGTTTCTTTTGGAAGAGTTTTCTTCTCCATATTCACAGCTTTGTGTTGCGTCCTACTTGGGCTTTCGTTATTTCTGTTGCTCCTTGGAGGCTGCCTTTCGGCTTGTATTTTGGTTAGCCTGGGCTAACCATCCTCATGTTCCTTTCAAAGTTTAATAATATTTATTTACTTTTCAAAAATAAAAATAATAATAATAATAAAATAATAAAAAAAAAGGGGTCCGTCAACTTTTTGTAATTTACAAATTAGTTCAATAATGATAAAGTTTGTCTACAAAATAGAAACTTCCCAAATTCAAAGAGCATGCAGAATGAGTGTGGGTTAAGTTGGGTACCCATTTTAATTCATTATTTATTCATTAATTATATGAGTACTCATTTATTTACTTATTAATTACCCATTCATTCAAATTAGGTACCTAAATAATTTAATTGTAATGGACGAATTTAAACAATTTAATGAGTTTGGATATAGATCACCACCCCTAGTGAAACGAAGGATGTCTTGGGGTCGTGGTATTAGGCTCGGATGAGGATGGTGGTGATTCACGATGGTTACAATTTGGAATGGTGGTGCGTTGGAGGTGTGGGCTTTCATCTTCTTCTTTTTTCTTATCAAATCCTAATCCTAAAATTAAAATGTAATTTATTCAAATTAGTCAATCTAAGTAATTAATTATCAATCCATTATTTACTTTGTCGGTAAGTTGTAAATATATAAATATATATATATATATATATATATATTTTTTGAAAGGTTATATATATTAATATTAATGCTTATTACAACCTATAAAAAATTTTACAAATGTAATTATGAGAAAAAATTAAATGTAAATTAAGGCCTTGTATTTATTACTGTTTTTTTTTTTTTTTTTTTTTTCAAACAGGAAAATATTTATTACTGTTGAATTTTGTAAACCTATGATATTGTCTCCACTGGTCATACTGTTCAACCTTATAACAAAACTTTGTATTTGCTTTGTAGTCTTGAGTTTCGAAAAAATGAAATCTAGCACGAGTAAAATGATTGTGACTACTTGTTACATATTCAATAATGGGTAGAGGAAAAAATATAATTAAGTGGAAGTTTAAAATGTTGTAGAATGTTAGGGTAAAGTGTAAAAAATCACCCTGTATTATAGATATATATAGTGCAAAAAATCACCTGTGAAGTACAAAACTCTCTTATATTATCGATTTGGTACAAATAAGCTCCTTGAGACTTAAAATGATTGTAATACCCTTATGTCAATTAATATGTTAAAATGTAGGTCATGTAAAATGATCAATTTGTCCATTTTTAGCACCTCATCTTTCTCATCTCTTCTTCCTCTCAGTTGTTGTTTTTTTTTTTTTTTCATCTCAATATTTATATTTAGTAGCTTTTATTTATCAGGTTTCCTACTCTATTTTTTAGAATTTTTTGAAAAAAATCACCCTATTATTATTATTATTATTATTATTATTTGTATTTTTGTTAGGTCTCTTTATATTTTTATTTTCGTTCTAGTGTTAGGTTTTCTTTTACAAATATGTGTGCTTGCGGCAGCCATACATACTCAAAAATAGCAACATGTTTTGGGATTCGTGGCAACTAAGTTTGTGGTTCAATTCGAGTTCGCAGTATGTTTCGCAACCAACCGAATATGGGATATGTTCCTATTTATCCACGTAGACCTTCAACCTTGATGATTATTCCAATGATGAGGAGTTCGTATTCAATGGTCAAAGTAGATGCAACAATCGTGAATTTCAGGTAAAACTTAATCTATTAACTTTCCATGAAAGTATTATTATTGAAGATGTCCTGGTTTAAAGAATTTGAAGAATTTTTTGAGTATTTTGACGTACCTAAAAGCAAACAAGTTCCGCTTGTTACCTTCAAGTTTAAAGGATGAGCTTCAGCTTAATGGGAACAAACATGAATTAACCGGAAGAGGCAAGGAAAATAGCCTGTACGATTTTGGTAGAGGATGAAAATGTTAGTAATGACTAAATTCCTACCACCAAATTATGAGGAACTGATATTTCAAAAATATCAGAATTATCGGAACGAAAATTCATCGTTGAAAAAGTCTTTAGAAAAATTTCACAAAAAAAGAGAGTGGCATCAAAGAAGATCAAAATATATAATTTTGTTGATTAAACAAATGATTTTATTGATATTAATCAAGAGCAAAATTGTGTTGTTTCACTTGTTGTAATTGAAAAAGTTGAAGTCAATGATGTGAAAACATTAATTCGATCCTTTGCTCGAGTTGGTAGATGCAGAAAAGCACTTTAGCACAACAAAAAAGAAGATGGTGACAAAAAGTTCGATGCTGAAATTGAGCAACAAGAATTAATTGATGATCAACGAGATAATAGTTTTTACAAATTAGATGTCTAAGATGATATGAAAGAATTCAAGTTTTAATTAAATTGGTGAAGTATCAATATTTGAGCATATTGTAAGTGAAAGAAGTATTAATTCCATAAGGAAGCAGTGGAGATATTTTGGTCTTGTATTTTGGAGGATCTCATGGCAATATCAATATATTATTGTGTCAAGTAAGACTTCATGTTATTCGCAGCCAAACTTGAGGACAAAACTAATTATAGCTTGTGAGCCATTTTTGTTTTTAGCTTTAAACATTCGTTTAGGACTCCGAAATCGCATTTTCTTATGTTATATGAGGCATGTTAATTATTTCATTTTTTTTTTTCCAAGGCCTAAACAAAATCGGATTCATCTCAATTTTTATATTTAGTAACTTTTTTTTATTAGGTTTTCTAATCTATTTTTATAGAATTTTTAGAGAAACTTAATTTTTAAGCATATTTTTAATGTTATTTTCCTTTGCTATTTGGTTTCTTCACATTTTTAGTTTTCTTCTAGTGTTAGGTTTTCTTTTATTATAAATATTTGTACTGCAAAGAGTAAAATTAATTTTGTTTATTCAATTATCAATACAACATGAGATTTCTTTTGAATTTATCTGTTACTTCGTGGATTCAAGGTTGTTTGCTTTGTGGATTCAAAGTTATTACTTGGTGGATTTAAAGTAGTTTATCATTCCTTATTGACGGAAATAATATAAAGAAATGGATTTGATTACCTCAATAGTCAAAAGTTGTGCAGAAAGTGAAAGAACTTGAAGAGCCATGAGAGAACCCCTCTGTAACCTCCCCTCAAACCACCTCAAACCACCATTCCTTTACAACCATACCCACAAAATCAACCATCTTCATGACAAGAAACCTACCACTAAAGTCTCACCAAGTCACTATGCCAGGAAACCTCCCCTACACCCAACTAAAAATCCCCCAATTAAACCATATGTCGCACCAGTTCAGGCTACTGATCCATCCTCCTCTAGACCCCCTCAGTGACTCATGTTACTTTGGACAAAGTTAAAAAGATCCTATAAAGAGATAGACTCCTTAATCCTAACAACCTTGAGATCAACAAAATTTGCTACCTCCCTGAAGGCATTGATGCTGTTATCATGGATGCTTCCAAGATAGAACTAATAGATAAGGTTGCAAAGTTAAAAAATCAGATCAAGTCGTATGAAGATGCACTTGCAATGCTCAAAGCCACAAGAACTCAGACCGATATCCAGAAGATGAAGCCTCAATCCACTGGTCAAATCCCCATACACTCTGATCCTGCTCCCAAGGTAGTTTCAGAGCCATCTCACATTGGTCATTCAAATTTCACATTGGGGTCAACATTACCCCCTATAGCTACTTCTAGCCTTGTTACTTTTCCCAACTCTATTAACCTTTCCCATAATGGTCTTTACCCTCCTTTACCCTTGAATAACCATGAGTCTCTAGCCAACCTACCATCTGACAATGATCCCCACAATGCAGAGCCTACCTTCCCTTCACCACTGGATTACCCAGTAGACAATTGCTTACCTCCTCTCCCTCCTCACAGTGTTAGAAGTTCCGAGGTCCTCTCCTATAGAAGAAACAATCCGGTTATTATTTCCTCATACCTCTCTCATCGATCATAAGCTAATGTTGCTAGAGGTACCTCTGCTACCAAAATGACTCTTGAGCACTTTACTCCAAACCTTACAAATGTTAGGAGCGATCTCATTTTTGAGCCTCTAGAGGACATAGTCGAAGAGGGAATCTCTTACTGGAAGGAGTATCTAGTTGGTCATTTCCCAAATAAAATAATGCTATATGGTGTTGTCTCTACTGCAGCCATGAAGCTTTGAAAGAAATCTGGACTTTCTGAGGTCTTCATGGATGGGGAAGGAGTTTTTTTACCTCAAATTTGATGTTTGGGCCTCTGCTGAAGCTGTTCTTGCCTCTAGACCTTGGACACTTGCAGGTAAACCTTTTGTTTTGCAGAAATGGCTTCCTGACCCTATCTCTCAGAAGGAGGAATCTCCTCTTGTCCCCATTTGGGTCAGGTTCTACAATGTTCTAATCAAGTACTGGACTGCCAAAGGGTTGAGCCTCATTGCAAGCTCTATTGGACGCCCCCTTCATGCTGATCATTTCACTGAAACCAGGAAAAAACTTACATTTGCAAAAATTTGTGTTGAATTTGATGCAAGAAATTCTCCTATTGATATTATTAAAATGAAAACTGGCCCTCATTCTACAGTTGACATCAGAGTGGAGTACCAATGGATACCTCTTTACTGTACCAGTTGCTGTATCACTGGACATTCCTTATCTTCATGCCCCATTAAAGCTACTGGTCGTATTACAACTCATGTCAGCTTAGTGGTTCTAGTCATGGGTATGCCTGAGGATGAAAGACTACTCTAATGGATGGACAACAGTTAGAAACAGGAAACAGAAGCAGGTATTGTTGTGAACCACACCCCTTTACCTCACCATGGTTGCTCTACATCCCACAATAAGGATCTCATCATTTTCCCACCACCCACAGAGACTCCACCACAGCATCTACCCTTACCTGTAACACCTGCTGAGCAATCCTCACCTGTAACACCAGCTGTGCATCCCTCCCCTACTACACCTACCCCTAGCTTTGTTCCCATCCATACTACACCTGTACCTAAACTCCCTATCCTTCCCCTGAGATTGCAACCAAAAAGATCAGCTAAATAAAAAAAACCATCTACTCTTCCTGGTACTAATTCAAAGAAAAATGGCACACAACACAAACCAAAACAAGGCTCATCAACACTACCACCCTCTATGAAGAATGATAAGAAGTTACCACATTAGTCAATCCTTCCACACCACACTTCTCCTAACCAATCAACACAATATAAACCAAAACAAGGCTTATCAACCCCACCACCTTCCACGATGAAGGAAAAGTAGATACCACAGCAGTTACCACAAAAGTCAACCCATCCACACCACACTCTTCCTAACCAATCATCACCATCACCTGAAAGACACAGTTTCAATTGCTCCTCTAATGATTCCTCTCAACCCCCAGAAGTAAAGACATCCTCATTTAAGAACTTCAGGAACCTTGAGGATGAACATTGCAAACTTGTTGTTGACCTCTCGCAGCACTTAGAAGCTACACCACTGATGTTAATACCACCTACTGATGATATTGTTGCTGCTGCCATCCAGTTTACATCAACTAATGATTGCATCAATACTGAAGACACATATGACTCCGAGTCTAATGATGAGTCCTCAACCATGTCTAGATCTTAGAACCCATGCTCAAGTGGCAGGCATAGGAAGAAGAAGTTAATTCCACTTAAGGACAAGACAAAGAAGTGTCTTAAGGCTAACTCATTCCCATTTAAGGGATTGAAGTTGAGTGGAAGGAGCAGGACTTCTTCTAAATGACCTGCATTGCTGCTTGGAATATGAGAGGCTTCAATAGTCTCTCAAAACAGCTAGAAGTCAAGGCTCTTCTAGCTGAACATAGAATTAATGTTGATTCAATTCACAGGTTTGTTGCTCCTCACTGGAGCTTGATTCACAATTATAATCATTCACCCCTGGGTAAAAATCTGGCTTCTTTAGGACCCCACAGTTATTCAACTATCACTAATCTCCGATTCAAGACAGGCTATTCATTGCTCAATCAATGTAGTGGCTGACAACAAGTCCTTCAATGCTTCTTTCATCTATAGAGCACATGATGTGCTGGATAGAAGAATGCTTTGGGAAGATATATCTTCTATATCTAATTCTTTTTCCTCATCACCATAGATCCTACTTGGTGACTTTAATGCAACTTGCAACCTCAGTTAGAGGTTTGGTGGTTCTATGAGATGGAATCCTGCTACAGTTGATTTCAGAGAATGCATTTATAAGGCTGGTCTTGAGGACCTTAAATTCAGTGGCATCATGTTTACTAAGAATAACAAAAGTGAAGGGGTTGCCAACATTGTTAGGAAGCTTGATAGAGCTCTTATTAATGTCAATTGGAATATCCTTTTTCCTAGATCAGAATGTTTTTTCCTTCCACAGGGCTTATCTGATC